>DWPT01000932.1:0-20775 GCA_018251895.1 Agathymus mariae mariae
AAATGAGATTAGTTTTGTCTTTGGTCTTGCCATTTCTTCAACTCTATTACTTTGTGTGCCTCTTTTTCTTCGTTCTGTAAAATCCGCACATTTATTCCTTTTATTGTATATCTACTCAAGATTGTCTAGAATGGATAATTGTTTGGTAATGTCTTAATTGACGACATCGAAGGGATCTCGTAATTTGGTCGTTACGTCCGGGAGTGGTAACAGGCGTAGGTACAGATATACAGACACGCACAGTTTGGTTACATTCGTTCGTCGCTATAGACAAATTGTCGCTGTAGCCAAAGTCGTAATAAATTAAATCCACTGTACATACATACATGTATGTATATTATATTTTTTCTGCAGTTGTTTGTATTATTGTTTCAACTTTTTATACAGATATTTGTTTTCAACGAAGACACTTCAAAATAAGCCTTAAGTTTGAACCTAAAAAAACGTAAAGAACAATTTAATCAAAAGTTACCTATAGCATCTCCCCGTTGCCGTCCGCGATGAGAGACAAGCGATCGCATCTAAATTTAGACAGTGTGACATATCTGAATACAAATTTCATCGCTGTCTCACGTTATCGTTACTCATCGTCGCTGCGTCAAAATCTTCAATGGTCTTGTTAGCAGATGATTGAAGTTTTCGCCAATGGTGAAACATCTTGAATTTATGTAATTTTGATGCACGGATATAAAATCTTGCCATCAGATGGTTAAATCAAATTTATTTTCGGCGTTATTACTACTACTATTGCTTACCGGGGAGTGTCCTTAGCTCGATATAACCACATAGAGAAGGAAGTTGGTGGCATCACCATCTATTTCATTTTGTTTCGATGCCATCGTCCTTTTTCTAACTCTGTGTTTGTCAAATTTTTAATACTGAAGCTGGATGTCCAGTGTAGAACGCAGCATTCGATTTCAGTGGGTCTAAGTGTCACACTCCATGGTCATGGGCGATTCAAACACCGATGTGTTGAAACAGTCGTATCTTATGAACAAACTACATAACATTATAATATCAGTATCTCTAATAAAATTTATCTCTAAAAGTAATACGTGAAAAAGAACTTCGTTCATCAACGATTCTTAGAATGTATCTTCACTGAACTGATCTATTTACGGTTCAATCTATGTTACTCTGACACACGTCTGTAGATATCAGAGAGTCACCTCACATAAACTCCTTCAAGAGACAAATATGGCATCAGTATTTGAAACAACTGGCATTATAGAAATCAGTTATTGTTTTCAATATAATATACATAGTTACCTATAGTATTATATTGTTATATAGAGTATGTATTTGTCAGCCATTGTGCAGGCCTGTTACATTCACTCGTAACCACTCAGGTCTGTTTGGCAGGGAATACCATCACACATGAAGTCCGCCAACTGTACGTCCTTTATATTAAGGTTTGTGGAGTAAAGCATAAAGAGAATGGAATGTTAACCATACAATAGAAAAGAGCAGTGTTCAGAAATGAATACTTAGATGATAATATACCAATTCCTGAAGTTGTTTAAGATCTGTTGAGATCTTTACTCTTAGAGTACGCAAATATAAAGCAGATGCAGATATTCACGCTATACAGAGGATAATGTGTGTTCGTATAGGTAGCTGTAGAGAGCGTAGCGATAACAGCCCAGCCAAGTGCTTACGGAAAGACGGTGAACAAACGGATGATGGAGGTTCGAGTTTACGACAATCGAACGCGAATGATTGACAAAAATTGTCTTTAGAATACCAACTTCTGATATCTGTTGAATTTTTCAGTATGATTTAGAGTGGCCGAGTACCTTCTAATGAAATACTCCCAAAACTATAAAGCTCATCGGTGCAGCTTCATCGCTTCTCGCTCTACGCGCTGAGAGGGACACGAGGCTAAGCGAAATGTGTTATTAGAAACGTTATAGCGGCAATCCAGTGAGCTTGCAATCATGTCGTAAACGACGATTTAATCGGCCATCTTCTTTATTATGGCATTCAACTCGACAATAATGTTGTAAAATTTTGCGTACTTCAACACGTAGGTAGGTTTATTTGTAATTGGACAGTGTTTGGACAATTCGGATTTTTTTGGTCTTAATGCTGTGTTAATTAGTATCGAGATTATCGCAGTAGTATCCAAGGCTTACTTTACTGCTATAGACTAGAACCCTTCTACGGTTTACATAACCAGTTGATTTAAGATTTGTTTTTAAACAGAATTAATTAAAAAAAAACGTTAATTGTAAATTGATAATTTCCTCGATTGATAAATTAGACGGTTAGTGAATACGATATTTTGCAGTCGGCTTTCTTTGTAGATTCTAACGGGAGTTCGATTGACCCTGGTTTGTGGTTTAGTGACATCACGACATCGATGGTTTTCAATTCTCTCTGAATATTTTTGCGTGTAGGTAGGTATATAACCCGACAGTGAAGTTCAGC
This sequence comes from Agathymus mariae mariae, assembly GCA_018251895.1. Classification (NCBI taxonomy): domain Eukaryota; kingdom Metazoa; phylum Arthropoda; class Insecta; order Lepidoptera; family Hesperiidae; genus Agathymus; species Agathymus mariae. The sequence goes on from DWPT01000932.1 coordinate 2,431, forward strand.
ATCTTGGACATCACCACTTACCATCAGGTGGGATTGTTGTAAAGCATTAATTAAAAAAATAGGATATAATTGTATACATTACCAGTAAACGCACAGAATCTCAATGCAAAAATGTGCGATCCAACGAAATTAGCAAATGACTTGTAAAAGGCAATTACGTGTTTCAATCGGCTAATGAAGGCACGACCACGGGTCTTTACAGCGGCCGTTGTAAGATGTTTTGTTATTTTTACACGTTTACAATGGCGCGTTGGCTTTGTTGCGCCGGCGCCGGCGTAACGTGCTGTTGACCCTTGTTTTGTGACTGATGTGCAGTTGTAGAGAATGTCTTGAAAGGGTCATTACTGCGTCTAATTTGTATTATCTACTCTTGACTCATATACGAAATATAGAGGGCTATATCCCCACGGCTCTGAATCTGTATCGTGACCTGACAAATATGCTTGTGATTGCTGTTTTAGATATAATGAGTAAGAAAAAAATAATTGTGGAGGCGTGGTTTGATTTCCATTAGCTTCAATATAACTAGGTTATTTCCAGTTCAGTCTTCAAAAGTCGCAATATATTTTACAGACTTCTAAGTAGAGTACACCTTTGTTTAAATTTCTGCTTATTGACATTAAAAATGTAAGTATCTGTTTGTGCATTAAGAATCGAATCTTGCTTTGCTCAACTCCAGCCACGGTTACCTACGCCATGACGACTCGTTGATGGTTCGTATCAACAAAGCTGAGGCAAGTTTACTTCAATACTCGTTAAGACAATCCGCGCCCTCTGTTGCCGCCGCGCGCAAACAACGATGATGGCACGTTTGCGTTTTCAGTTAGCGCCCGGTGAAGTAGCTATACGGTTTCACCGTCTGTGGATAGAGTTACCTACTTCATAAATAGAAATGGAAAATATTTATTTCGGTAATTACTGCCAATGACATAAACTGTAGATGAGAACAAAAATTGTTACAACGATGTAAAGATGTTAACTTGTGGCTTGGGAAAAAAATATTATTGAGTTAAATACTGCCCGATCCCACATTAGAGCATAATGAAAAGTAAAATGCTGAGTATCCATAGCTTGTTGTAAACTCTTATAAGACATGTCCGGAATCACCTCCCTAGTACTCTGTCTGTGGTGGCGTTAAGCATACCATATGCTGCTTAGTTATAATAAGTGGAGAAATAGTTTTAACTATATGGATATTTAAAGTGACTTATGTGGAAGTAAAAACCTATGAATCCGCCGTTAAGTGAGTCATCACTGCAGTATCTAATTGCCTGAATGCTGCTCTCGCAATGCAAGGGGGGACAGTAATAGTGCCGCACGTTGGTCAAGTGCTTATGCAATGAATTTTTGTTATTACTAAAGGGCTACTATTCGAGACTGATCATAAATACACTACTACTCCAGCGGACTTAGAATGAATGCCTTATTTGTAAGCGTGTAACTCCTATACTCTAGTAAACAATGTTCATGGTAGGTTGAAGACTTGGCAGGGGTATTATGATCTTTTACGACGTGAACCTTGCAAAGTTCGATCTATTATCAATCTATTTTATCGATCTTGTGTCAAGCAATCGGTGGGTCTTCACGATCAGATCTTTTGTATTAATAAAGAAAAAGAAAACGATGCTGAACGATGCTAACTCAGTGAACGGTCTCTGTGAAAGCATCTACAAAAACATTATTCTGACCTTTTAAACCGTTCAATAATGTTACGGTTACAATACTGTAAATACAATTTACAATTGGATATAACGACTATTAGTATTATTCATAATAATATTTTTACTGGCGACTCCTCGTGACCAGTATCAACTGAACATCTCGATCGATTCAAAAGAAGAGGCACTTCTGACGGCGCACACCCAAGTGTTACAGGAAGCGTAATATGACGTGAATATCACAACATTGATCTCGCCACGGTAACGATCGAGGCAGGAAATTTGAAAGGAGATAACAACAAAGATGAAGGGAAGAAAAGCAAGATATGTAAACATGAAGATTTGGACGTAACGTGACGGCTCGTGATGCCCACAAGCGAGCTAACGAACAACGACGTAATGAGGCTACGTACACCACGTGTAAGGGACCGGTTGGACTGTACTCGGGGAACGAGAAGAGTTCATGGGATTTTTGCGTGTTTCCGTAGCAATATTTCATATTCATACCTGTCGAAAGTTACGACGTGTTATTCTCTCGTAGCCGAGTGTTGATACGTTGCTTCCTATACAAAAGACATTTTTGTCGATCTTTCAAGAAGTAGATCTTCACACATATTCTGGTAATTTAAAAAGTATTCTACCTACACAACTACGCCAATCTTTCGGCGCTTATTTTCCATAGATATATCATAAGACTTACGGCTGCTAGAGACCAGAATTTCTGATGCAATTGCCATCGAGTGTCTATTCACGTTTAACATAGCAACTCACCTAATTAGGACGGTGGTTTTCAAATGACAAAACTACTGAATTATTTAATAGTATATTTAGTACGTTCTACTGATGTACATATTCATTGAGTAGAGGCACGTTCAGTAGTTAAAATATTAAATTTTCAGGAAGGACAACTTAACATGATGGATTTAGTTAAACTTACTAAATACGAAGATTACGGAAAGACATTAATAAAAACGACACACCGATGAGTCTATTTCCCTATCCACCAACACGTCAATAGACAAAACACGGAAAACTCGAAGAAAAACAAAAAATGCCGAGAACGAATCATTATTTAAACGCACTGTACATGTAATTTGTCTTGCTCGCCTGTGCTTTGTTCTCGCTTCAGCTACCTATTTCTATTTAACTCCCTGAAAATTGTTTCCTCTTTGCCCATGTTTGGCTTTCAATATTCTCGACATTTTCGTCGACCCGCTCATGGTGGAACGTTATACTTACACCTACAGAAGCGAATGAACTACACAAACACAAATAAAGAATTACGAATTCGTTTCGAGTTTCCGAATCGTACGTCGAGGTATTTCGAAGCTTGGGCGATAATTGGTTGGGCAATGTGCGCGGTGCCGTCTTAAGCATTTAATAGTAGTGGTTTTGCTTAAAACTCGGTCCTAGTCGGAGTTGAGTATCGGGTTTGATGGACAGAAAAAATAACGGACTCCTCGTTGACATTTTGTGGTTTAACATACATCCAACTCGAGTCGTCGGGAAGCTCGGGAACCCGGGACAGTCGGAAAACCCGAGTTAAAATACTACGCGCTCTTATAAGTTTGCAAATTATGATGGTATTGAAAATTAAATATATTTTGATTAGGTGACGGACATCTTAAGAAGATATAAATCACTAAGGGTTCTTCATAATGGTCTTAGATGTTATTAACACCCTCTGCTCCGCCGTCGGGACTGGGAACCTGGATTTCTCTCTAGATAACATGGAGTGGATGTTAGCCGTAATAACCGCGCTTGCTCACTGCAAGTTGGTCACGCGGCTACGGCCTACGGCTTTAATCCCTCATCACGTGGGGATACCCGACTCCCGGCTGCTTTGAGGTTGGTCTGTGAGATTATTGAATTTTCGTGTGGGCTACTAAAACATAAGTAACATAAAAGATTTCATAGTATAGTTTTTTTGCAATTAGAAGCCAAAGATTACTTTTAAAACAGGCGATACATCATAGATACATCATACATTGCGTCAATGAAGGTACCGATGTCGGTATCTATAGATTCTTTATATCTGACTAAAAATATATTTGTTAATAGTAATAGGAATGAAAAGAAATATAAATACTTTTTAACTTGAAACGTCATGCTGTTTCCAAAACATGCATTTGAATAATCATAGTTAAGAGCTGCCCATGTTTATAGATTGAATGAAATTTTATTTGATGTTGGTTTTTCGCATCAACAAACATCCCGAAGAAGGGTCAAGGAACTCCCAAAGGAGAATATTTTTGTATTCGAGATTATAACACACTGTTGCATAGAAGTTATTGTTGGAAGAGTCTTATAAGAACAACGATAAACAACATAAATACAATGTTATTGGTAGTTGTTTAAATAATTTAAATATTGCATGAAATTATACCTAACAATATTCTCGAGATTGTTAGCGAAAGACTAGTACAGTCATATCTTTTGTCCCGTACTCGCAATATGGTTCCAAGAATAATGTATTTGGGTCAAAAAGCCTACGTGTCAATATTTGTCACCGGCTGCCGTCTGCCATTCCTCGCTGGAGGGTCGTTTCTACGTAACTACGTAGGTTGGTTACGATGTGAGGAATGGATTAGTTGTTTGACGAAATTTTTTGAGTTTTTATTAATGATATATAACATTTTTTATCGTAATAGCTATACGATTTATCATAATATACAGCATAGTAACATATGAATTTTATAGGAAAATAAGGTTTTTAAATTCCCACTATTAGTTTATGCTCCTTTATTTATATACCTGCATTTATTTATATACCTTATTCAAATTTTCAACCCTTAATAAAATACTTTTTATTCATCCACTCATTACTGTTTTACTATTTAAAATACATTTTTTAAACATGATCTGGATGTATCTGGAATACTGGATGTATCTTATATTCATATGTATACATTATTATTAAACACAGTTAAATTAAATGTTGAATCATAAAGCTACTGCCCCATTTATGATTCCGTTGAAAAACTAAGTAGTGAACATTATCACGACGTAACTAGACAGTTCAATGTAAGCAATAGATGTCACTGTGTTTCATATAAAAAACCCAATATGTCTTAATGCTTTTTTTTTTTGATTTGAGTAACAATTGACTTAAAAATATATATTACTCTTTAAAATCTTTCTGTTCCAAATGCGTCGAGCCAGCAATATTGGTACATCTGTGAGAGATTTCAAATAGGACCGAGGTGTCTATATTACGTTCATTGTGGATGTCCATCTGCTGCAATGTCCACTGAAACTTGCAAAGTTCTCGTTGCGAATTGACCAAAATAATATAATAGGTAGGTTTTTTTGCCGGCGCCTATACTTCAATTTAAAAACCGTAACTGCTGGTTGTACCGGTGTCCAAGGCCGTCCTGTTGGCGAAGGCGCCATAACACTGGCAATAAATATAATTAATAGGGTCCATGATAAGGTAGACAGACATATTTAATTAGCAACGGAATAAAATTGCAATAGCTACTTATTGTAATTTGTTATTGTTAATTAATGTTAAGATTAGTTTTAGTTTTAAGTTTGCTAAAACATTGGGTTAGTAACATAGGCTATGTTAGGCTGTAAAAACGGAAATAAATGAAAAACGCCTTTTAGCTATGGCGAATTGGTTTTTGTGATCGCAAATCAATTTAACCGGTAGGTAAGTGGACACAATACATTTAGGGCACAACGACGCGACGCCGTGGTTTAGATAAATTATCGTGCAATATTATCATTTTTATTTCGTGTATAATAAATTATTTCGCAACGATCTTTAAGACATGATAGAACCTGGTTTTTACGTTAGGTCTATCTATGGTATCTACTAGCATTGTTTGAGCGAAGTCGTCACGGTAAATAATATAAGGGCATTCGTGCTTCAATCCCTTCTGTAAGTGTAGTGTCGCGAGTGGCGTTTATTTACTATACAAATGCCTGCCGAGATTGGGAACCGAACACGGGACACTGCTTGGTAGACAGGCAAACTGGCAACGGGATTGTTAAACGTAACAATAGATTCCGATGCAATAGGGGTAATTCAGCTTAGCGACCTAGAGACATATAGATAGAAACGTAGTTATAAAATATTATCATCCACTGCAAGTGTTTTTCGGTTCTCAGGTCTGCGGGATGAGATTTCGTTAAGGAATAAGCAGTGTTTTACTTTTGTGCTAAATGTCTTTTGTTATATTTTTTACTTCAAGTAAAAGTTAGTAGAATAAAATGTCCCTAATCCATATAAGGGTGCAGTCTTGGCTCAAGTTGCCGATGCGATTGTATATGATGGTCGTCCTCGTGTTCAAGGCGCAGCGCGCACTTGTAAAGTGGGTACATAGTGAGAATTGTGTGTAATTTGTGACTTGTGTGTTGTGATTTTTTGTTTTTCCCGTGTTATTCACTGAGCCGTGCCGGTGCATAACAACAGTTTGTTACACAGCTCTCATAAGATCGTTCACACCTTAACAAATTTCTTTAGGGCTATTATTGAAATTCCTGAACCGTGGTATTTCTGGACTATGTAAAGTAGTTTTTTTTAATGGGTGTATTCACGAGCAGTTCATAACTAGTTGATAGTGACTTTGCCTACAAAGCGAATGGGTCTCGGGATCGATTTTTGGTCAGAGTAGAATATTTATTTGATAGATAAATAAATGTTCTTGATATTTGATTGTTTATGATAACTTAATTCTGGATGTCGATGACCCCCAACTCGCCCGTGGTATGAGTGTAAAAACAAAGTTTATTTATTATGAGTAATTTGCACTCTCATCGCTTCAGAAAACCTATGCCATACGTTTAGAAACAACACTCGCTGTAAGGATGGATTTTATCAATAAAAGTCATTATTTTATTTACTGCCCTCTTAATAGAATGTCATTATCAATTGTTATATATTTTTAAAAATTAAGATCATAGAAAAAGTAAAGTTACAAGGCGGATTTAATGCCAAAAACAATATCTGCCAGTGAACCCTCGGAAAGTCTGAAAAAAAAAACAATTCCCATTCCCTCGGGAACTTATTTCTTTTCCGGGTTGAAAAGTATATTTTAGCTCATTATATAAAATATTGATATCATATCCAAATATCATAAAAATCTGTTCAGTGGTTTAGGTTTGACGTCTTGAGACAGACAGATAAATAAATAAAAAAAAATGTTTTAAATTGTCTATTGTTAATATCATACGATATAATAACGCGATATGTGTCTAAAGTTAAATATTGAGCCTCACAGGTGCAGATGTAGTGTTAGTATTTTACATAATTTACCTATCATCCTAAATATTAAATGCTGTAGTTGTGCTATTGACTTACCGTGCCGCCATTCTTCAAACGACATAGATGGCGCCACCGTTCGATACAGTTTAAAAGCGAACGCTCCGGAAGACGGGCATCATTGCTGTCCGATAATTGTTATAGATACAATAAGAGTGCAGTGTTGGTCAGTGGTGTATTTATTATACGTGCTCTAACACTATCGATAACAAAACCTACATTAAAATTTCCAAGAAATATATAATGTACACATTTGGTCATATTAAAATTTTATTATTTGTATATATTTAGCAAAGTATCTTCTTGAAAATCCACTGTAATATGTTTTAACATGATGTGGTTTAGTTCTGGAAAAATAGTACATAACTGACTATATCGCTTCCTTCATAACCGGATATACCTCATTGCGTTTGAACTACAAATCTCTTTAAGATTTTTGCCTTATAAAAAAATAAATCACATGCCGCCTACTCGACACAAGGCGAAAAAAGCAGATTGAAATTCAGCCGTACTGCCTGCCACGTTCTATCCCGCCCGGTGCTCGCAAATGATTAGTTAGAAACGCCACCCTCGCTAGGGTGACAAATGATTATGCATATGTTAACCGAAATACATTATTCGATGCTGGTAAACAGACATATTATTGGTATTGGGTGTCTTTGTGGATTAGGGTTGTTACAGAAGAGGCGTTTAATACGTTTTCATTGTTAAGCCGTAAAAAGTATTGTTGAAAGTACTATCGTCCTTCTTTGTCTGTTTAGCATGCGCTTGGACTAAATGTGTGTGCTAGTCTGAAAGTAACTTACATATATATTTTATAGTTAGATATATTTGGGTGTATTTGATTCAGACTCAATTGTACAGTCTCTTGGTAGAATCTATCTCGAATGACGTTTGATTTTTACACTCAATTTTGTACATTATATTTTGTAACTAGGAAACTTACTATAATTGTATGATAGCCAAGGTCGTTGTAGGTGCTTTGTAAAACATTTATTTATTATAATTGAATTATTCGCCTACGCTCACGCGCGTCACTTGCGCTACGTACGCACTGCGTTACGTTTAATTATACCGCCGTGTTGTGGGCGCCCTAAGGCAGCCACCCTCGTGTTGTGCCGTGGTTTAAACACATTAATTTCGTAATATCTCATTCGAGTGGCCCGTTTGATTCGTTTCGTTTTGTTCGTACTTAGCTACGCATGTTAATTTGTAAACGGTTTCGCGGAGTTAATTACTGATTTGCCAATGTGTTCGTGCTAATTTGTTGTGGTTGTTTAATATATTATGTAGTTTCGCTCGTGGTAAATTTCTATATTAGTTGGATACGCGCGGTGTGCAACGTTTTAGATTGAATATTATGATTTATGGATTGAAACGCTCGACTCCCTTCGGCTTATGTCAATCGTAAGGTGGCAAAATCGAGAGCGGTCGGGGACTTGATTGGGGGTAGGATATATGGTGATTAGTGACAAATTAATGAGTTCACTTTGAAGGACTACTTTAGTACGTGTGAGCCTTAGATCGTAACAGACAAGTAGGATGCATTTTAGTGGTCAAACTTATTTGAAACTCTGTTGCTAACTGATCCTTGAATGAACGGTCCATGCCTCCACAATAGTAGAAAGAAACCGATGACGTGCTCTGTGCCGTTCTAGTAGCCATCATTACACTGTGGTCGTAACAACATATTCGTGTGTATGCTACGCTTGTACTATGTTTTGTTCACCGTTCAGTCTCTTGTACATATAGATACATAAACGTATAACTAATATCTAGAACGCTAAACCTGGCTGTCGCAGGCTAATGATATACACCGATAAACTATCCAATGAGTCCCCATAATGGCACAGAAATATCGTTCTTTTCCCAAATTATAACAAGTCACCTAATCTTTAAAAATTCTTTATTCAAAAATCTCCAAAACCGACTTACTGGCATTACCTCAGTATAGAACGCAGGTAAGTAAGTCATTAAAAAGGGGGAGTGGGCCAATCAGCGACTAGCGGTTCTTGTCCCGTGTCATAAGCAGCCAATTTGTACGGGGCCCTCTTTCTTACGCGTATGATATTAATATTTTCCACTTTATGATCACAGTAATTGTCGTTCGAATATTAAAAGTTGCGATTGTTACGCCGCACGTGTTCGGTGTGTGTGGGGGCCTTACAATGCACGCCGCCGGTGGAGTGGATATTATCTTTTTAATGTTGCTCTAAATTTTTAACTCTGTAGAAAAATAACCGATTCCGAGGAAGAAAAATACTTGTCAAAGCGAATTTGTGTTAATCTCGTGCAACTTTGGTTGCATGGTAGTAGCAAACAGGCATGTATATATATATATATATAGTTTAATGGAACAAATAATTAGAATTTTTAATTTTGTTAATGTATGTATGTATCTTTGCTGCATTTATCAGTGGTGTAGCTCTAGGTAGCTGGACTGATTTAGGCCATACGCACCACTTAAAATGCAGTAGGTAGTTATATATTTAAGAGTGGTCGAGATTAAGTCTAGGCAAGGATTCGATCATATATGACCAACAGAACGGGTTCACTAGTATAATTCACTAGTAAATAGGTCAAAAATGGGACCTGCTTCCAGTGATCTACAACAGGGATATTATGGAACTATGTAACCATAACCGGAACTATCGGATATCCGAAATAAACATATATCCGAAACCATTACCGAATCCGATAAAAAAGTGTCGGATAATGTCGGATAGCGGCGTAGTCTAAATATGACGTTATTACAGATTTTTGCCGGACGAGCCGATTCGTTAGCCGTGTCAGTCTCATTTCAGACAGTTTTTATTATGAAATTTTAATGACTATTGTTTTTCCTGTAATTATAATAATAGTAATATGAACTAGAATTAAAGTCAAATCGTTACTTTGTAAATACATTATACTTTTTTTCTAAGTCGTAAATCATCTAATATATATATATATATATATATATATATAATATATATAAACATCTAATATATATAAACATACCCAGATCCGAAATTTCATATTTATAATAACCTTAACCGACAACCAACCCGAAGTAGATTTATAATCCTTAAGTCTTTAAGGATCAATTTATGTAAGTTGCACTGTCTTTGATATGATTTAGAATGAAATATAAAATTTACTGCAAGCAATTTGCTTTAGAAAAGAATTGATTTTCTTTTACCCTAGACGAAAGGGCAAAGGTTAAAGTTGAATAGAGACTGCAGAAAACTTGGCGCTTATTTCAAACAGTGGTTTATAGTCAATTAAATTTATAAATATTAAAAAAGATATATTATCTATAATACTTTTAACCTAATAACAGTTAATACATATCTAATATATTCAATTACGACTTACTGTGTGCTGCAGAACAGCTGCAAGTGACACCGAATGTCCTTAAGCTGTAAATTGCATCACTAATTTTCAGCAGTTTCTATCTGCTATGTACTTCAGGAAAAAATAGAGGTTTAGTTCAGTTTTTCATAGTAAAACTATTTCAAATTGTATTTTATTCTGTTTCCAGTGCCGCTGGTGCCATGTGCGACCGTGGCTACGGAAGCGCCATGGGTCACTTCCCCATGGGTCCGATGTCCGCGATGGGCGCCATCGGTAGCATGGGCATCTCCATGAATGGCCAGAGCCAGCAAAAGAAATCCCAAGAGGAGCACATCAAGCGACCCATGAACGCGTTTATGGTGTGGTCTCGCCTGCAGAGACGGAAGATCGCCCAAGACAACCCTAAGATGCACAACTCGGAAATATCCAAGAGATTAGGTTAGTGTTTTTTGGGTTGTGGTATTTTGAAAAGGTCTATGGTTTTCGTTGCTGGCTAAAGAAAAATTAACCAAACTGGAGTATGACGTTTAGTAGTTGAAAAACAAGCATACGAGTTACGTGATGGTGAGTGGTCACCGCCATTGCACGTCTGCAATAGGGGTGTCAGGAAAGAAGGACGCCACAAATCCACTGGTTAAAGATCGTCTTGCACTAAAACCAGTATACATTATAAATAAATAAATAATAATAAACGTTTTCACACTCACAACCCCGTACTAGGATTCCCTGTGTTGCTGGTGGCGTGTACATACACCAATATAACGTCACAAACACCCGTGATCCCGAGAACAAATATTTATCTGTTACATAAATGTCTGCGCCGGCCGAGAATCGAACCCACGACCTCTCGCTCGGCAGACACGTTCATATGATCAACGGGACTATGGGGTCGTCACATGGATTATATAACCTCACCACCATACATGAAGACCACCTGCCAATTAGCTTAAGTTAGTTGGTACAGAGCCCAACGACCGCCAACAGAAGGGACCTCTAGCCATTGCCGCTGTCCCGCAAGCAAGGGAGGTTGTCTAAAAACTCATGGATGGAAGGCCTCTGCAACTCTCAATCAAATGTTTTAATTACTAATGCTTCGGGAACTCTGACTCTGATGTAGATTATCTGAGTAAGTATCTTGTACGTGAGGCTATTATTGGAAAATTCGGTAAAAGAAAACATCGAGAAACAAACTGGATATTGATCGGCTGAAAGTAAGTTTACCTGTATGTAGTCAGGGTGGTATATTATGGCCTTAACCACACTCGTAAGGGAACCCCAACGTAGAAGTACACTATAGGGAGAGAACAACGGTGAAATAAGTAGGTATATAATTCCTACAACCATCGTTCGTACTGACAAGTAAGTCATTAATGATTATAGATATAATATATTTGGAGACCACAAAGGGACGATTTCCTTTACAAGATACCTCGACCTTACCTTTGAAGTGTGATATCATTAAAAGGATATGCAAATTTATTTGCCTCCGTTGTCACACCACAATCCGTAAGGCGGCTGAACGACATTATCAGTGTGAATTTGTCATTAATACTTTAGGTATATTCCAACAATTGACTTTTTAGGCTTTCGTAGATACAATAAAAAAATGGAAATTTATTGCATTAGTCCCTTGTAGGTCTGTTAGTTTGTCACACCCGGCGCCCTCCGCATCTATTATACTTAGAAAGTTAGAGCTCGGTACACAGTTTGAGTTCTAAATAAACAGACAATGGGGGTATCCTTTGTGGCTTAAATTAAATAATTAATAAAAAAAAATATGTTAATTTAATTAAAGTTGACGTATTAAATAAAAAGGCATGTTATGCGGTATAAAATTTTAAAATTCATGGTTTTAAAAATGTTGGAGTACGTGATTCTTGAAAGTTGAGTATGCAAGTATCGGACTTCATTGGTTTTATTGGTTGGCATTAGTATTAGTAGGTATGATTTATAATTCAAATACGCTGCAGAAATCAAAATTCGAAAGAAAGTTTCATCGAAATTTGGTCACAAATAAATTGAGGTCACAGCCCCTGTTCCTTCGCACTGCCGCAAACGAGTACTGTACTGCGAGTATGCCGCTGAATTTACAAATTGAAATACTTAATGCAATCGGACATTCGAAGCGTTCATAGCTCGAGGACTTGTGCGGATTGACTACAATGCTGGTGCGGTCGGGAGTCGAAGACCGCTAGTGCTAATATTTATAAGTCCATTCATGTTAAACAGTCGCCGCGTCGGATCTGGTGGTAGCCTGGCGGCTTAGGACAAACTTCAGAGTCTTTAGTTGGCTAATCGTCTTCCACCTACCATCAGGGGTACTTAATTTTAAAGGCTGTGCGCGGTTGTAAGTTGCTAGTAATCTAAGTCGGAGCCGTTGAGTTACTCAAACAATATAATTAAAAAGATTTGTTACTGTTTAAAGTTCCAAATTATTAGAGCCGAAACGAAATGTGTGTAGATACAAATTGTAAGCGTTGGTATTATTAGACGAATGCGTTAGTGTTCAAATATAACTGTAATAAATATGTATAATTATAAAAAAGGGTTGATGAGTTTCTTTTGCAATTTCATCTCCTCCTATGAAGAAGCCCGATTCGAAACGTAAGTAAATCAAAAATTATAATCGTTACCGTGATATTGATTTTCATATGAATTAATATATTTGAATTTTGATACTTTATTGACGATGCAATCACGATAACTTATTATTCGCCAAGGCAGTGAAACAAGGTCCTAAGCTCGGTGTAAAGGACTCATCGTGATTGCAAATTGATCAATCCACACTCACCTTTGTCTTGGCTGTATAGTTCCTAGCGATTCAACCCACCTGCCATTGTTGGGGAGAAATTAATGCAAGTTTGCACGCCACTCAACTACACGACGGTCCTGATGGAATAAAAACAATAGAATTGATAATTTATATACAGAAAACAAGGAGAGATCCTGGCGATATATTCAAAACTGAACTAAATATTAATATACTATTGATCAGTTTACACTAATAGCCGACGTTCACGTAAATAGGCTGCACATAGAAATATTTATTATGGAATCATATGGTTTCCAATAAAATTCATATTTTCTTTCATCTTAACAAATTTCATTATTTTAAGCAAGTCTTTAAGTCTTTTAAGCAAAATGAAGAGCTGACAATGGCGACTGGAGACTACTATAGTGAACTAGATCAACGTTACAACTACGAGGTGGCGCTGATGGAGTAAAGTTTGCGTATAAACGTGTCTCTTTAAGCTGATTTTAGGTTGACAGATCGAGTATAGGTAAGGGCTAAAATACTAAGTTACGGCAGACGACATGACCATAAAACTGGATACAAAGTGTGACTTTGTTAGGTTTACACGGGGATAAACTGAACTTACTATTAATGGGCCGAGCAGCGGTTATTGTGACCATTGTCAACAACCAACGGCGTAAATAATTTAAAAATGCATACAAACGCGTGATAGGCCATGGGCCGTGATGGTGTATGGGCGTAATACAAATCAAGACCAAGCATTTCGACGACTATAAATCACACGGCTGTATCATTTCACGGTTTTCATTAAACTTCATTTACCGTAAGACACGACTGTCGCGACTTCATTTTACATAGAGCGAAGCGTTTATAAATACCGAACGTGTCTTCGGGAGCCGCCTTACAAATGCGGAGTTGGACAAAAAAATCTGCTAACCGTAAAAAAAGGAACGCGCAATCAACCGGCAGAGAATCTTCGCCGCGGGGTACCGGCCACCGAATTAATCAACGACTCAATGTAAGCGAAATCCCGTCTAACAGAGGTTTTTTTTAAAATGTTCAGAAAAAGGGGAGACACGGCCGGAAGAGTATGGAAAAATAAAACCAACGCTCCCGCCATTCTGGCGGTGACGGCGAGAGGAAACGCCATTTTCTATTTTCCCCTCCTTTTTTAACACTAGCTGTTATGTAGTACGTAGAACGACGTATATATAGGTTACTTCATTCAATGTTTGGAGCCTCTGCATTTCGGTTTCGGTTTTCGGGCTCACTGTACCGGTTAGTGGTGTATTCAAACTATTGAAGGCATTTTATACATTTACAGGGGATTACGAATGTTAAAGTGAAACGCACGAGATCAGTTCTGTTGTGGACTGATTTGTCACTGTGTGGATATCAAAAAACCTGAATGTCGTTCATGAGATCCGTAACAATGATACTACTACTACTACCAGTCGTAGTGATGATGGATAAGACAGACGAAAGGAAAGTTTGCTTGAAACTATTGACGTTTATATAGACAAATGATATTCCTACCTTTTAAAAGATTTCGAAGTATCCCCGCCGTCACCCATGATAATTCGTGACCCATGGTAAGTCGTCACCGATACGTTACCGCCCCAAAAAAAGTCTTACCTAATTTTACTCATGTGCAAGTAGTTGTCAGATGTACCACATTAATCAAATTATTTCTATCACAATGTATACATTTCTTATATATCATAGTATAATATTAGTAAGGGGTTCTTTAATAGTGTATAGGTATGTTATATAAAATATAATATATCTAATACTAGGTGCGACTTTTGTCTATCGATTTTGTACGGATTGACCTGTACCAACTAAGTGGTTGACAAAATAATATGTACATACTTAAATAGAGTAGGTACTTAGTGGAAGTATGTTAACTTTATCGAAGTATATAAGATGAGGGTCATAGTCCAAAATGTTACTGTTTACCTCAATTTTACTATTTATTCTATGAATGAAGCTACCTTCGATCTTTGTCTACACAGTGCATATTACATTGATTTTTCTCTAATAAATTACTAGATTTTTGGATCAATTTTGTAGGTGAAAATTATACTTATATATAATATACTACCATTGTAGAAATATTTACAAAAAAAAAAAATAATATTACTTCAGATATAGATGTATGAAAATTAATTAAGGGTAATTTAATCTCAAGGCAACTGTCGCATGTTTTTCGTTGTGCCCAGACAAGTGGAATAGGGCTACCCTCCGGAGATGTGTGGGAGGGGAGTGGTGGATGCTAATGCATACCAGCGCAGCCGGATGCGCTGGTTATGTGGGACTCCCGATAAACCTAGGGGCCTACCCACTAAACGCCACCTGAGGTTGGTTTTAGCCATAGAACCTCTAAACCGTCATCGGACGCGACTTTAGGGAAGAGGGGCGCTAGCGGTGCCCCCTAGGGGGCATCCGCATGTAAAATTGACACTGAAGGTGTCGTCGGCACTGGACTTGGGTCATCATAGAGATGAACACCATTTGAGGGAGCTGACTGTCTCATGTGAACATATAGATATGTATTGTATATCAGAGTAATAACGAAAGTGTACATGATCATAATTGTACATAAAATCAATTCTTAACATAAATGCATAGAATTAATATTTTTTAATTTGTATAATTGTTTTATTTCATGTAGGTCATTTAGAGAGCGAAACCCTTACAAAAATGTGTATTATAACGAATCCGTGGCAAAATGGGACGAAATCGCGTAGTTGTATATTTATTGTTAGACTGACCGAGCCCTTTTCAATTGTTCACAGCGCCATCTGTCGGTAGGTACCTGTCGATAATCAACGAGCGTAGTGCATTGTTTACACCGGCGTTAATAAATCGGCGCACAAAACGCGTTTTGTTTGCGAAACCAATCGCACTGTCGGCCGACAAATGTCGATGCGCGTAACAAAGGTATCATGGAACAATGCTCGCGTATCTTTTTACGTAGCGCGTGTGACACACTGCATGCTCGGATTACGAATAAAGTGTTTGAATTTTTATTATACCCACGCATATGCGAGGGACATTATGATTATCTGTCGCGGGCGGCAGGGACATTCATAGTTGACAATGAAAAACATTTATCTCTCACAGAAAAGTGTACCCCGGCCAGGATACGTACCCAGCAAGTACATATGTATAAAATCATTATCAACAGTAATATAAGATCATACCAGTTTGTAAATGAGTAACTGAGTATGCTTTTGTAGAGACAAAGTATTACGGATTTAAAAGCCTTGTTTATGTTAGTAATGTCAAGAATGCATGTCTAATAACTTGTCTAATAACCTTGAAGTCGGATTTTAGTTAGGACTTAAAATAAGTTAACGCACATGTTTTACCGCATATTTTAATTCGTAACCCAACGTAGAATCAATCAATGTCAATAAAAATGAATCATTCGATTGTTAACAAAAATAAATGGAACCGTTTGTGCTATTTGCCTGTTTCTGGGTTCACAAGTTTAACTGTTTCTTAAATTTCTTGTCATTCATTGTCTTAAACCTTTCATTTCGTCTCTTCAGTCGTACTGTACCGTGTTTGTTTTGACTGTCTAATGCATTGGCCCGACAGCCAACTGTTAGGGGCGTTGCACCGTGGTTAATATTAATTAAAGGTAGGGCGGGACGCTGTAGTTTCTATAATTGGTTTTCATTTGTGTACGCAGCCCTAACGCGTGAGTTAGATTTGCTAATTTTTGTTCGTATTCGCTTTAATAGTCCGATGCCATTCCTTACAACTAGAGATTAAACATATAGTTTTAGGTTGTTCGAGTAATTTACAGTATTTTGTTAATTAAATAACGTTAATTTAATATCATTATCGGGGATCTGACAGTTTTCTTGCTGTGTCATTAAATTAATTAAAAACATAATTGCTTAATATTTTTGGTATTTTGACAATGCACTTAAGTCTGTGCGTTATTTCACACAGCCACTATCATCACTCCAGAATGACTCGTCATTAAAAAGAAACTGGAAAAGTAACTCTTCAGTGCTTTTTTAAAATCAATTACAAATATTTACTGAGTATGATTCTATCGTGCTATTATTTACAGTTGCATTGTCATTGGTGTATGTCCTTATAAGTACTATGATGTATTTTACCTACAAGCTGTGCCTTCAAACGTGGATCGGAAATTCCAATCCACGTTTATTTGGAAATTTCAGTAAGTAAATACGTATAAACTTATTACATACATGTTTACCGTACCTCATAAAAGTAATACAAACATGTAAGTAGGAACAGTAACAAGAAGGCCAATGAGATAAGGAAATCTTAAAAATATTGAGAAGATGGGTTTGAATAAGCACAAATATAGATTCCAGTAGTAAGTGGGAACCCGTTATATATAAAATATATGTTATTCTTGATAGTTTTATATTAATATAATATATTAGGTGACAGAACATTTGCCTGCGCCTGTTAACTGTACCGTGAAGCAAGAAGAACTGAAGATTTAAATGAACCTTCTATTATGGATTAGTACAATTATATTAATTCCGTAGTTTCAGTTTGAAGCACAGACTTAGTTTGTACCTACATCTAATTAATATTGTGTTGGACTGAGTAACATTTAATAAATTAAGTCGTCCATATCAAGAATTAATTCATATTAAGAAAAGCAAAAAATTTGGCAGACTTCAAACAGAACGATATATAAATACATACATATATATATATATAGGTAGCGTGCGAAAGACAGTATGTTTGGCTGAGTACCATCGTTAAGTTGGGTTGGTGCAGGAAGAGACATTTTGTCCCTCCCGCGCAGAGCTGGACAGGGGCATCGCGCTCCGAGGACTCCGGCCGTGTTCTGGAGTCCTCTACGTAGCGCCGCCGAGGAAGAAAGGTTTGTATAAGTAACGTTGTTCTAAGATAACATAACTTGCACTAGTTATAATTTTGACGAATGTCTTGCAGTAAGCATCAAAGTTCGTTTCATGCCAATCCGCCCATAAATAGAAAAATTATAAATTAATATATTTCTAATCCATAGAACGAGAAACACCCAGTTATAAACCAAAGCAGGTGTTATTTCTAAGCGTAAGGTTTAGTTTTCCTGAAGCAAAGCGAGGATTGTGTGCTAGTTACAATCTGCAACTATGAAAGCTTAGCGACCTCCTAGAAATCCAACAAATGGATTTGGAATATTCTTCCGAAGCTTTCAAGAATCTATAATAAGAGAATATAAATTTAGTGTCGTTATACATTAATTACAGCCTTGGCCAAAAGTATTAGGCACCCCCAATAAAGTTACTGCACATCTGTGATAGGTGAACAACGAGTAATAT
>DWPT01000933.1:0-20767 GCA_018251895.1 Agathymus mariae mariae
TCAAAGGATGTTCTAGACATTTTTAAGTGCACATCCTTTTGCAGCCTATTGTGTCACGGTTACAGGATATATACCGGAGTGACAAGGGGTGGTAGGTTACGGCACTGTAGTAGGGTATGCTGTATTATCATCAATTTTTGTCGGCTCTAATTCACTAGCACCAATGTAATATAATATGTTATATATAATACTAATAGTACATTACGGTATGGGAGTCTTCAAGAGCAGAGTGAATTGACTTTTATAAGTCAATGGGTTCAACATCTCAAACTTCATCATTATTTAGCAGGTGGGATTCTTGTTAAGCATTTACTTATTTTACATATAAAAAGTAAGAAATGATCGCGCATGAAATTATTATTTGTTCATTTCCAGTAACCCGCATCGTTTTGCGTTCTCAGTATTTTTGCAACAGAACAATAAATAAATAACTAGCAATATATATATATATATATATAATCGTTAATAAATTAGCGAAGACTAGTCCGAACTATTTTGTGGAATGGACGTTATTCATTAATTTGCCTTTATTGTTCTCGGTAGTTTCCAATTTAAACTTGTACATTGCTGTGAAGTTTGACAACCCTCCCTTGTAATACCTATTTGCATTATGCATAGGTACATTCATGACAACTCATGGCAACGAGCGCTCACTGCACTCTTCAAGTAATTGCAGTCGCCACGAAGTACACTCATCACGGGTGCTAGGGTTGTTTGCAATACGTCTTTTATTAGGCTGCCGTTACGGATACGTGTAGGTACACATAAAAAGTTTCAGTTTATGGTCAGGGATAACGAGAGTTTGAATATGAAAGGTTCACATAAAAGTTGAATCAGAAATAAATTCCCTGAAGTTTGATAGTACTTTTATAGAAATTAAACGTTGATTACTAATCTGTTTTCCCATATTACATGTTATGGATATTTTCTATTACGTCAATTAAAATTATTCCTTACGCATTATCGTACACTGTATTGCTATACAGCTTTCATCCTTAGTTTTTTTAATTGTAGCCGCGAACTGTATTTTTTTATGCGTTTAAAGTTGAACGCTGCAGTAATTGACGGCGATGGAAAGAACGAATAATAAAAACAAGTGTTATAAAAAAAATAAGTAAATTCCTACCCGTGTAAAAAATAATTATTATATGGGTTTATGTATGAGATACAGATGTCACTTTTTACCATAAATAAACCGGTTGGGTTTGTGTTGTGGTCGGTTCCTTGCGATACTTGCGGTATTCATCGTTGTTTTACAACAAGTAGATATATTTTAACAAATAAACCGACTTCAATGATTCTTGATTTCTTGGTTTCATCTCCAACTTTTCACCTGTAGTATTTTTTCTTCAAATTTTAGTTGGACCAAACGAAAAGTATACCGCTCTCAAACAAAAAAAAAAACGAATTGAGAACTTCTTCCTTTATTAAATCTTTTAAAACCTTATACCCGTTTCTTATACCTGATAATGTTCGGATCCAATCAAATCCTAGATCATTTAAGCCGTCACCTGACTGCTTTAGATAATTCTGTGCAGTTTCTCTGAATGGTAAACTAAGAGGTTGACAATGAGATTTGTTACATTTGTATTCAAAATATTATCATATGCATATTGCAATTGTTTTTAATTTCTTAATGTTATTTGCGTAATAAGAAGTGTTCTTACAACATGGTCCCATATTAAAGTTAACGGAAATACGAATCCATCTTGCTCAAAACAAATGAATCGAGCACTGACTAAGCCAGTACTTCATAAACTAAGTGCAATAATATTACCTTATAATACAGCTTTAAACAACCAAATGAATAATTACCCACCTTGTATATTAACCGAAACTAACTCGAGTGTCCGAGTAATTAACCGTGTGTAAAGTGTTATACAAACTTCCTAGTTTCTAACACTTTGTAATGTCTTTTTAAGAACGTTACGTACCATCCATCAACGTCAAACAATATTAGATACGCCAAATACGGTTCTATTATATACCTTGTGGTGTTACCATAATCGGCAGCGTATTACCCCATAGTTTACCTAAATGCTTTTGCTTGCTGTTAGCGAAGAAGCGATCAATTATATTTTTAAGAAATAAAAAAAAGTATCAACGAAATAATTTGAATCAAGCAACAATTGGAGACGAAGTTATATAGCATATCGATGACTTATGTTAATGGTAGATGACGCATAGAGCCTGACATTCGGATTCACCTAGCGACTTTCGAATGTCACCGTGATAAGAGCAGGATGGTGTAGTATGATTTCAGTTCTCCTCGCTTGTGAAACAGTCGCTGCTGATCAACTAATATATTTAGAAAATTATTGATATATCGTAGTTATTTTAAAAATACATTGCCTATAAAATAGTGTATCACATATCTGACGGCATTAAACGCACGGTTATATATTATTGAAGAACACGCACTTCAGTATACGCAAGCACTTCGGCGGATTCGACATGTGCCTACTGTTTTCTCTGTCCACCACTGAATTCTCCTCGTCGATAGGGGAACCGATGACTTAAGTAGATAGGAATAATTGGTATTCGCGCAATTCTTGTTGAACGATGGAGCAAGCTGGCAATATTGGCATCATTGTGGTCCGTTATATTCTGCCCAGCAACGCGCGACGGCGGCCGGGTTCGATGCCCGATCGAAGCCTCTCCGGGTGACCCCAAAGTTTCGCAACTCGCGATTCATCATGTTTACAACCAACTGTCAATTAATTGTTGCTGTTGCTAGTTCGTCTAGTCAGTTTTTGCGTTCCGTTGTCATATCTAGGTGCGTTTTGAAAGTAGGTATTACTAGTCTTTCGTAACGGGAAAAATGAAGAGCGCAAGCAGACACGTAGAATAAGGCTTCGTTAGGTTTTGACTAGTCACTTGTTGAATCGCTGGAGATCAAGATAATTTAACTCGCTAAAAATACAATTCTATCTAGTTTATGAATTCTTATTGGCATTTCATTTCTTTTTTTTTCGATCTGCGTTGCACACAGTACCTCTACAATACGTACTTCGTTGGATGATAGTGGTCCAAGGACAAACGTGTAATATAAGTCGATTTGCGCCGCGTTTGAGCGAATGGTATTATATAGGATTACGAATTAACTCTCGTAAACATGATGCCACGTAACAGTGACATTGGAAATCCACAAGCGCTCATATCTCGTGATCTTTGGATGTTTACTAGGCTTAAAGTTATCGTTTGTACGACATATAAAGCTTATCTTTCATTTCTGAATCCATTTTATATATTGGTTTAACGCAAACAAAAAGGAGTGACATTACAATACAAAGTGGCTGACGTAAACGAGGGAATGACGTAACGCCAGGATGACTACGGAAGCGCCAAGATCCTCACCCTTAGCGATAACGCATAGAAACATTGACGTCATAGCACGCGGCATTGAAAGCAATCTGGAGTTGTTGTAACCGCAGCCACGGGATGAGCCCAGTCATCAGACCGTGCAAGGCCTCCTGCTGACGTCATCGACATCGACCGTGAACGTACCGCCAGTTTGAACCTTCCAGAAACAGAATAGAGTTCTCGCGCGTCACATTGTTCGGCTATTGCTGACGGTTCGAAAATATCCTTTCGTATGCGGTTACATCGCTACCTTTATCATCCCATTGATGCGTCATCGCATGATTCTCGAAATATTGTTACATTTTAATTTAAAATCGAATTTTATCTTATTAATAAAATCTTCAAATTGAAAATTTGGTTAGTGCCTATAAACTACCTACTATGTTTCCTTCATCGGTGTGTAAATTATTTTTTAATCACGAATGAATGAAATGAATGGTTAATCTTTATACTTAATGTACCAGTTTACTGGTATCCTCTCACTTTTTTATTATTCCTTAAGAGTTACACATAAATACGTACGTCACCGTCTTATAAGATTTTGTGTATTGTAAAATGGGAATCCAATTAGAATTAGAAGTAAACATTATGATTTATGATTTTTACGGTGTGGTCTTACAATCCCGACCGCAACCGTACACAATGGTATGACCGTTTTGGCTTTAGTCGGAAAATAACACTTGAACTTCAAATTTGAACACATGACTCGTTCTATATAATTATTTTATACAAAAACTTAATAGTGTTATAAAATGAAGTTTTTCAATTGTTAATTAATTGTTAAAAATACTTTGCAATTATTATTCCCGTCTTCATAGATAAATAAACGTAAATAAACGTTTACACACTCACACCCCCGCTGTAGGATACCCTGTGTTGCGGGTAGCATGGACATACACAAATATGACATCACAAACTCCCATGACCCGAGAACAAACATTTATCTGTCACATAAATGTCTGCCCTGGCCGGGAATCGAACCCGGGACCCCTCGCTCGTCAGGCAGGGTCCCTACCAACGGGGGTATGGGGTCGTCAAATAACATATTGTTCACAATCTGAAATAAATTTAAGGGGCACGATACTTAGCACGTTAACTATTTAATTTCATATTGTGTCATATTATGCAGTTCGTAGATTTTTATTTTGTAAAAAAAAATATAAAAGGATCTCGATGTAAATAGTGAACCACGTTTTCTATCAATTCTTGGCAAATAGGTATAGTGTAGTATAATGTAAGGTGAGGGTCGATGCGGACATCAGCGAAGCTGGCGGCTCTAGGTCGACACAAAGCCGTCAGGTCAAGTATGTAATGTAAGTAACTGCGCATTAAGTACAGCTTGGCTGACTTTAAATTTAACTTTAATTAACGGTACGTCATTAGAGGAACGGTAGAATTAGAGCATGTAAATCGCTATCTTAAACCCTTAAAATTATGTGCTAAGATGGCATATCTAGAAATTAGTGCCACAGAAGAAACACCTATAAAGGCAAGGGGTACATAATCGACTATTGTTTATAGCAAATATTGGCCCGGACGACGCTCGGCATATTTGATGTTTGTTGAGTAGATATTTGATTGTGGACATAAGAGCAAACCTCTTATTTATAAGCCCCGATTACTGTACCGTTCGTTATCTTGGTATGGTTTTATTAATCGACATAGTTTGTTTCCTAGTCACAAGAATCGCCAGGAATATTATTTTATCATTATCACATTCGATCGTACAGTTGGACGCAGGGAAAAAGAAGAATAAGCAAGCTTTATTGTCGAATTTGAATTACGTTTAAAAACACTACGACAAACTCGCTGGTAAGTGTTTTTACGTTGTTAATGTTATCCGTTAAAACGATTTTCATGCAATAGCACGAAAAAATTAAAAGTTCCCGTATCGAGTTTAACCATAAATCCTAATCTGAAAGGTATTTCTATTACTAACCATCAAGTTCATACAACAGATGAAGCATTGAAAATATATAATTATGACTTCGCGCGTTGTGTTTATTATTATTAATTAAAGTACTAAAGAAGGACATGTATATTAATTATTTAGTGTCAACCCTCAATCCTCTAATGACCCCAGACCATTCTATCTTGTACCTTGAAGTGCGGCCGACGTCTCGCACAACGCGTCGCAACTAACATAATACTTTGCGAGTGTATGAAGCTATAATTGCCTAATTATCGTTTCCAAATGAATAGTCTTAAATTCGTTTACATGACAACGCAACGTAAAGGGTGGTGTGTCGTGTCGTTAAATTGGTCGAGGATTGCGTTTTGTTGCGAACGCTACTCGAGTTGAGTTTAATTGCGAATCTATTTGTAGAGCGGGTCAATGTTGAGTCGAGCAACGAGTTCGCTTGGGTAACGCACTGCCAATCTCAATTCGTAGGCGGCGGTGTGTTTGAACACAATTGTAATAATATGGCACATCTGGGCGTTCCATCTCCATGAATCTTTGCATTTTGTGAAAAACAAAATAAAAATTATTCGTATGCTCTGTGTGTGCTCAGCTGAGAGAAGACAGGCAGGTATACGATATCGAAGCGAAATAAAAATCGACGATGAGGTAGCGACAAAGAATGTCATATTTTAAAAGTAACTACTGATTGAATTGTATTCTAAAATTTTTGCTTTATTATTTAATGCGTTTTTAAAGGCTGTCTTTTACTACTATTGTAATAAATTACACATATGTAATATGTGAAAACTGTTATAGCAACTTGGGTTACTATATTAAGGTCTAGATGGATGTCCATTGCAGGTATTTTCCAGGTAATATTTGCATTATGCAACAATTTATCCAATGGACTTTTCCATCGTTACTTAGTTGTAAAGCAAATGTATCATAGTACTGTGTTGGTGGTAGTCGTTAATGATATTTTATTATATTGCGCCAGTGCATTGCAAATTATTATTACGATTGCCACTGGTCTTACGTAAGTACGGTCGCAAACATTACCTACTGTTTTTATCAGAAACTAATGTGAATCAAATGGATTCAATCAACATTTTCTATCGAATGTTTATATAACTTTGCCGTTACACTAAGTCACGCACGCAGCTTCGCTCCACATAACGCATGTAACATGTAACACTGTTACATAAAATTTTATAAAAATTTCATAAAAATCCGTTACATTATCATTAAGATTACCACAAAAAACGTATATTATTCGGACTATGGACTGGTCGAAAAATTCCAACGTCTTTAACAAGCCGATGAAATATTTAAAGGAAAGCCTGTAGTTCATTTTAATTTATATATCAAACAAAAATAAATCTCAATTCATACTTCATTCAAAACTCATTCAGCGGATCTTTGAACATTATTTCACACATATAGAATAGTTAAAATTGACATTATTTGGCAGCGAGACCACACGCTCTGGCAACTAGACATGAGCTTCGCACCTCTGGCAGCACGTAACGACTCCCAAAATGACACTTCTAATGAAACGATGCATCCTTAACGTCATCAAATTAATCGAGCCGTGATAGGCAAAACGAATTTCTTCCTACCGATATACCAGTTCAATATAAGTCCCATTACAATTTATTTTATATTAAATTACTTTCCTGCATCTAATTGGACACGATTGTCGGCTTTCGATACAATGTTACGTTTTAAATGGTTCTAACAGGTGGTCTTTAAC
The DNA here is from genome assembly GCA_018251895.1 of Agathymus mariae mariae. NCBI lineage: Eukaryota > Metazoa > Arthropoda > Insecta > Lepidoptera > Hesperiidae > Agathymus > Agathymus mariae. The sequence goes on from DWPT01000933.1 coordinate 7,020, forward strand.
ATTAATAGGTTCTCGAAACAACCAAATTTTGTATCGTTGAACATTTCGTAACATGTCTCAAACAAATTTATGCCTGCAATTGGTTACATTTTCAAGTTATTTGATTAAATCATCGTTAATTGAGAGTCCCACTTTAGTGTTTGGGACTCTTTTCAAGATTATTTATTAAAGCCGCTACGTTTCCTTAGTACAAATTAACTGCAAGTTTTATATTTGTCTGCCATGTTGATGTTTTGTTACATTTTTAAATTATCTTCATTTATAATAAAGACATTAAAATTCCTTACACTTACCTTGTACTACCGACGTGATTGTAAGGGAGAGCCTGTCTTCTGTTTAGGACATGTCTAATGCTAATAAATAAACATTACGATTACATTAGAAGTGATTATGTCTGTATGTGTGTGAGGTGAACACTAAGTTATAATCAGGTTTAGATCTCTCGAGCTACCAACCAAACCTTACACAATCTACTTTTAAAAATCAACTCCCGACACGACGCTGTCTTACGTAAATGAGCGGCATGGCCGTTCCATAATTTAGAAGGAATCTATTGCGGAATTGTACACGTTAGTTATTTAGCAATCACCTTGTAGCTTCGAGCTTCTAGTAACTATCAGTTCGGCTAGGTTCGGCCCGTACCTTCGTATCACTGTTACAATAAAATGCAGTCGAGGTCAATGAGAGCAACACTGCAAGGATCTGAAATATAACATTATTTGAGCTTTAAAGTGCGCTAAAAAAAGGGATTATTCGGATACATCTTCATTGTAATTTGATTCGGTATTTGTAAGAAACAGTTCAATTTTATTTATCCCACGCGCAAATAAAGTGAATGTTTTGTCATTCGCCACGCCTCGACCTTATAGTGCAATTTTAAGTATCAAGGTTATACGAGCTTCGCGGTGACCGGAAACTGTTGGATGAGACGTGTCATGTTCTTATTTAAACAGCAAGTTCATTACGACGATTGCCTGAGTTTACTAGTCAAGTTTATTTGCGAATTTAATCTAAATAATTAACATTCATTTTAAGGAGTCTGGTGAATACACCAGTACATTTTGTATTAACACTCATTGAATTTGGAATGACTTTTAAGGTCACCAGTAAATATCTAACTAATAAGAAGTTTGCAACCAGCTCGATGTAGAAGATGACGAGTAAAAACAACGCATCTTGAGTATCTCGGAACACATTTATTCAAGGGTTGTTGCTTTGTCAAAATATCTATAGCCAAATGTTGAATTAACAGTAGTTGCTAACGAGTTATCTTACAACATAAATATGCAAGCTAGTTTCAATTTAGTCTTTTGTAGTACCGAAACAATTAATATTAAACGATCATGTAGTTACTTTGCTCCCCAGAAGACCATGTTTTGCCCAACTGAGACGAGATCAAAATATAAAATTAAGATTATCGTAAATATTTCTGAAACGCATAAATTTCGTATATTTACGGGGATACCTTAGACTTAAACAAACTCACCTGGGAATTAATGCCAGTTCTATTAGTTTTATTCCTGTGAGCTGTGACTTTGAGATTCATTTATCTTTTTATCTTACCCTGTATGTTTTATTACGTAATAAGGATTACGTACGTTTTTAGAACAGATAAGAATTGCAATCGATGATTTCTCTGAATCATGTTTGTCAATGGCGATTTGCCGGATGTGGAAATTATCAACCGCCTGCTCCGTTGACATGCGTCTTGTTATTACGCTAATAATGACATATTACCATTAACGTCCGTTGTGTTAACAGATTTTCTACGTCCTTATTAAGCACCGATAAATGTATCTAATAAGATTTTACTTGTAGAGAAATATGAGATGCAAATGTGAATAATTTAAACATACAGTTGATTTTCATGAAATGGTTGTTCATATGTTCACCTTTTCTAATATTCTTTTCATCCTGTAACTTGTCTTAGTTGAACTGAACAATGTAATCAAATTTACAACTCTCGTAGTATCTACAGGTACCCGGTGCCGTGGGAGCGAAACCGGGTTCTACAATTAGCCTTACGGCATAATTAACGTAGAGCACAATGTAAACTCGTCACAGATTATTTTAAACGCTTCTATTTAGAAGACTGTCTTGTTACAAGTCCAAGTTTAAGAACGTTACGTTATATATTTTTCGTGTTGTTACAAACTCAAGTTTTCAGAGTTAGAGATATATAAACGCAAATATATCATACCTTGTAATTGCTGTTTAGCGTTCAATTGAAGTACTAACTGCTATCAGTGCAGTTTTCTATTATTAAGCAGACATCTTGCCACGTGTACACGTTCGACTGGCATGTATTCCTGGCCGTGTAAACGTTGACCTTCCGAGCCTGCGTGGAACGAATCGTTGTTGGATAATTTTGCGGTTATTATTCTATATAAATGATACAATTGTTCCTCAGAGATACTTGTTGCTTTTCTATTTAATATAAATTCCTGTTCTTATAACATTATGTTTTATTTCAGGTAAGACAATGTCTTCGAAACAAGTGACCCCGTTACCAAGGCGGAGGAGGTAGGTGCTAGAGTAATCCATCAAAAAACATCAAACATTTGTCGAGGTCGCGAGGCCGACGCACTGAATTACTGTAATTCTACGCTACGCCGTCGGTGAAATGCTGGACGTTGGACGTCAAATTTGTCGACACTGGTTCCCGATGCTTAAAATACTTGAACCTGGCCCTCGGTACGTTGGACAAACACGGGCGGTCATCCACCCCGCCGAATGGTTACTTAATGTCCCAACGAATTAGTCATGAACCTGAGCCAGCCAACTCAAACATTTGCTAAGCGTTTCGCGTCCGATGATGCGATCGTGTTTTCTTTCAGACTGGGACTGATAACTACGTTAAATACAGGCCTTATTTGAATTTAAAATAGTCACTCACATGATGTTGCCGGATGGTGTGGACACCATTACACAGTGGATCATGTATAAAATGATGAATTAATTTACATCATTAGTAAGCGTATAGCTGTTAAGTGTATTTAGTGTTAAGAGTAACACGATAGATATTTCATCGAAATTCTAACGAAGCTATATGAGTTTATATTTATTACAGTCATCGCTATTATGACGAGACAGAATTATCTTCATTTGAAATATCGATATTTATATGAAAATATTAAATGTATGGGAGCATCACGTTGAAACCAGTCGTTGAGTTATAACGTCGTTTGGTATAAATACATAATGATTACTGCAAGTAATTTTGATCAGCAAATTGTATGCGTCTATTTGCGCGCCACGAAACGTACGAGTGACGGCACGCCATGTTGCATTCGTTTGATTTGAAAATTTCTTAAACGTGCGCGCGTATAGTAAGAGTACGTAGCGCGCCTTTTGTCCATGTCCATTTATATCGTTTGGTACAAAATGAATTGCATCACATTATACACATACTCGAATGTTCTATAGTATCTAGATGATTTGGTTATGTTCCATTGCAGTACATGTCGATTGTTTATCGACATTTTAGACATTCCGGAATTTGGTAGACAGAACAATATGTCACTATTAAGCAATTACACAACGATATATCGATATGTACATATGTGAACGGATACAGCCAACATTCTTTGCGTGGATTCTCAGACGTAGAGGCCGATAGAATATCAATAAGAGATCGAATTGACTTGCAGATCTGAAATAGATTGTTTACGCGAATCGCCGGCACTCCGCCAACGGGTCATCCGAGACCAAAACGTTGTAGTAGGTACATATTTTTGGTACAGAAGGAGAGTTTTAAAACTCACATTGTGAATCATGCTGGCCCGACAAGTCCGAGTGTTGCGTATTTTTAAATGTCTGCGGTGATAATTTAAGGATGCCGTCTTCGTTGATATGACGGTCTTTCGTGTTTTTGTCTACGTGTATTAAAATTCCAACTTTGTTATTTATGTAGAGCGTCTAATGTACCTACTGGTGGTGGCGGTAGCTGTCTTTCATCTAAGACGCGCTTCTTATTTCCTGCGGGAAAACACATTTCCTGGCTCTCGGCGCTTTCTTTATTTTCTTTACTTGTTTTACTATGGCACAAGTTTAACGCGTTCTTATAAACATTATAAAACTTAATTAACAAAAAATGATATGTTACTTGCCCTGAAGTTGAAATGAAACTTGTCTGTACACTGTAAACTTAATGTATGTTATTTATATTTGTAATATTGAGAATAGAATAGAGTAGTGCCGCTTTTTGTTAATTGTCGCAACACATTGGGAGGTATCACATCAAAATAAACAAAACCCGTCAAGTTCGACGTGACGTAGGGTGAGCGACATAGAATAATATTGTTTTGTGGTTCGTATAGAAATTGTAAAGCCTCACGATTATCGTAGCCTGTTAACTGTGGGTGAGGACCTGTTTTTGTTTAAAACTTTAAGGACTATAATTTCTAAGATACATGGTAGGTTGTGAATTTTGTTTATGTTGAACCTCTTTATGTATAGAACTGTGGACACGCCCCGACCTCACTCGGGTTGAACAATTTTATCTATGTTAGTAAAGATCAGTAGTTTTATACTACTTTCAAAATAGTATAAAACAATGTGATTATTAACGTGACTCGAGCTAATTTATATAGCCTATGTCCATCTGAAATAATATACCTTTAATTTTAATGGAAAAATAATTTTTAAAATAGGTGCCTTGGTTCCAGAAATTACCCTCCATATACATAAAAACAGCATTAGTATGGATTGCAAATTAAAAAAAAATATTAGCCGATTTTTCGAATCTCGCGTGCGACAATCAGATAAAATGAGCGGGATTGTATAAAGGGGTCCATATTTTAGGTAAAAAGTTTATTTAACCACTGCCTACGTCTTGGACTGCATGCATCATACCCATAACTGTACAGTAAATAAATGTAATATTGTGTAGGATGAAATCAATTTCATTATACATCGCGAACAGAACTGAGGTCGGCATTGGCCGTGTAACACGATAACTGCATTCGGAGAGCACAACAGGACGCGAATGAACATCGCCGATACATTTGGAGACGCACGACAAGTCGATTGTGATAGTATCAAAGCTTAACTCATTAGCGATATCGGGTCCTCCATCGCTGTATCGCGATTATGTGCTGTGCTATGAATCATTTATTGTCTCTGTAATCGTGCTTTGAATGTCCCCTTTGACACTGATGTCATACAATTAGCCGTTTGTGGTTTCCCTTTCGACGGCCGTTTGATCGCCGCCTTGCGTTTGAACCGGCTCCGTGGTCCGCTTTCGTTTAGCTGCGGCATTTTTGTCAGTCGATTTAGAAAGCTGAAATTCGTAATGCTTAATTGTATTGTATTTTTTGTTCTCTACTATGAATACAGTTTCCTTATTTAAATTTTCGACCTTTTAAACTTTCAACCGTAGAGCAGTGTTTGTGTTTCTTACCATTACAACAAGTTGGATTTTTCATTAAACCTACAATTTTAAACCTATCATTAGAGATCATATGATTTATCATCGTTAATCATATGATTTCATGAAATCTGCTTACATTAACCAGTGGCCCGTTCCGACTGCGTTCGGGTTAATTATTTTGCAATTAATTATTATACACATACACTTGATATATGGACTGTTTGTTTTGAAAGTGATGTTATTTAAAAAGAAAATTAGATATTTAATTCATGCTTCATATAATGTAATTTTTTTTATGTATAACCAGTTCGTGTTTAATTGCAAATGAAAATTAAAGTATTTTATTGCTTTTATTTTTTAACAAAATTTTTGGTTCGCAGCTCCCACTCTAGGATTCAACAAAAATTAAAATAATATGTATATAAACTAAAACCTGAAAATTCCCACGTTTTGTACAATTTAAAATTTATCGCTAAATTAAATTTCTTAATCATCGATTATGAAAGTGGTGTAAGTCTAATTGACAGAGGTAGTTGGATTAGTAAGATGGTTGACGATCACTAACCTGTTAGTTTATACTAGAAACCGCGGCGGTCGTACGAAATGACCGCTGTTCTAGGTATTATAAATTGTAATTAAAACGATTTGTGCAAAGGTGTCTGCTAATTCAAACTGAATTACCAAATATTTAAATGTTCTATAATAACTGCATGTATGTAACTATCGGCGACAACCGGACGCTTAAGCCGCATATAATAAAGAAGGTTTGTTTTATATTACGTGTCAAGAGATACTAGTTTACGTTACTTATTCTCTTTTTGCTAAAATGGATAATATCAGACAGTGATATGGGTAAGAACAAATGGTAAATAAATATTTAATATTTTTTTGGACATTAGAAAATATTTATTTCATTTAATTTTAAATAAATTCACACACAAATAAAGCAAGATTTACCTTTGTACCACGATGCCAGACCTGTTATTTATAAGAAATATAAATATTTCAAGCTGTTATTACTCATTACTCTATATACCTCCGGTGCATCATGCATATTTTGAAACACTGCCACATGCAGATCATAAGTAATTACTATCCACATCTTTGCAATTTTAACAATCTAATTAGCGTCTAAAATTAAAAATACTACTTATATTTTATATCGTGTCATTATTTGTAAACAAAATTGGATTAATATGATATTTACTTTTTCAAAATTGAAATTAAACGATTTTGACAATTATCTAATTTTGAAAGTGGTGTATGTTCATTCGCATCCCGTAAGTATACATCAGTTGAGTAAAATACGGCATGAACAAATTTACAAAACAGTAAGATAAAACAGTAGACACATAGCTAGACTTCATATAATTTGCCTACATTTTTTAATTAACAAATATGTTAATTTTATAGAAACAAGAGAAAATTCACTTACACCACTTTCATAATAAACGGTCCATATAGCCTATGACCATCCGGAATAATGTGCCTTTAAATTTTTTCATATAGATGCCGTAGTTTCGGAAGTTAGGTTCTATCCACATACATACAAACTTATAAAGTTTGGACTCACTCTTTAAAATATTATTATTTATAATAATAGTATATTTATAGTACAGACATAACTATAAAACATCATTATTATTATTGTCATATTTTTACTACATCGGAATTGTTACGGTCTACGTTGCCAATAAGCAAATTCCAATAGGGTTACTTATGCCTAACGCATACACGTGTTGTTTTCTCCACTCTGAGGGCCCCTATCTTTCAACAACAAAGTCTCAGCTGATAAACCCCGTGGCAGCCATCTTGTTATGCTACCTTATCACTTATCTATGTGTTTACTTTGACACGGTCCGGGTGTGAGTTCACATCAACTATAGCTAGGGTTGCGAAAAATTTATAATTTGATATGCTTAATATATTTTATGGTTGTGATTATGATCCGTTACCTGTATATTGGATGATGTATCAATCTAGGGTTGTTATAGATATGACATTTCGGATCTGTATAAGGATACGAATATATGAACAACATTTTAACGGTTACGTTTACGGATGTGAAATTATTTCGGATTGTCCGATTATTTCAGATAATTTAGGTTATGGATATTAGATGATTTACAACTTAGAAAAATAATATCATTTATTTACAAGGTTTGACTATATTTGTAGGTATTATGTGATATTATAATAACAGAATAAAACAATAGCCTTAAAAATATTATAATAAAATGTCTAAAATAAGAAGGACACGGCTAATCTATCAGCTCTGGCGGCGAAAATCCGGCATAATGTGTTTCATTAAGACTTTCCCTAAAAAAGTTTGGTTTTCTATCGGATTCGGTTAAGTTTTCGGATATATTTTTATTTCGGATATCCAGTTTCGGTTACGGTTACGGAGTTCCATAACATCCCTACATCAGTCAAGTATCTTTGTCTTCACTTTGGACTTTCGCAACTCCTGTTAACTCTGCTCTAAAGCAATTTAAATACTTTAACTTTTGTTTCTGTGATAAAGATTAAAACGAGCAGCGATGCATACTAATGTGTCGTTGAATCTCAGTCGTCAAGAGTACATCTCAATTGAACTCTATTTATATATACCCATTGAAAAAGCCACTGAAACTCCCATGAACCATGAATTTATCGTCCTTAGGGCAGTGTATAAACTTGTGATTCATGGATTGGGTACTGATTTTCTATTTTTCTAAAAATTTTCATAGCATTCTCTGTCAACAAATTTTTCTTGGGGTCATATCTCATTCTTACTGTATTGGAAGTATGTTGGCTACCCTAAACATAACTATGTTGTGACATCCCTACAGATTTAATAAAAAATTAACGACGCAAACAAGCGCTTGATTCGCTATCTATCATACGGTGTTTTAAATTTACGTTCTCGGCCTGTTAATTATTATAATAACCATGTTTACTTTGGATTTAATAAAACAATCAACTCGGATATTGTTGCATGTATGTAAAACAATTTTTTTTTACGTAAGATAAGTTAATGTTTGACAATAATCTCACCCGATGGTAAGTGGTGATGGAAGTCTAAGATGTTGATTTAATATCAATGTAAGCGCAGACTGTTGTATGGAATGTGAAAATTACACTAGCGACATTTCTGTCGATGTGGACCACTTTGGCGGATCCACAAAGCCTGAATCCCTGGTCGGCAAAATATCGATATCCATTGGTCGTATGATTTTTGTTACAGTTAACAACCGATAAAGGAGCAGGCGAGCCGACTTTACCTTTAATATTAAACTAGGTGTTACAGAGCCCAGCGAACTGCAGCAGTTACTTGGGATGTAACGCCAGCAACACGTCTGTTAAGCAGGCCAACCTCTAGTAGAGTAGCTCAATTTTTATTCTACGATGGAGGAAACTTCTTTCATCCTAAAAATCCTTTAGCATCTGTGATCTTTTACCATCAGTTGGCTCGTCTGCTCGTTTATCTGATTAATTGAATCAAGTAGTATTAGAAACGATTAAGACTAAGATTCATTTGGTGATAAATATCTATTCCAGTTGACTTTGGAATTTCTAGGAGAATCTCCGCTTTCGATAGACTGGGGAGTTGTTACCACCGACTAGCTAACGTGACGCGGAAGGTATATAAAGCAAAATAATCGTGACCCTTATATAAAATTTATTGTCGTTACAACTCATTTATGTCTTTTTCATCATCAGATATATGTTTCAATGTGCGTGTCTGGTAACATTGCCGTAAATGCATCCTAAGCGCTGTGAATTGACCTGATTGGCTGTGGAGTTTACCACAAATTATAGAAAACGAGGTCAAACGCTGTAGACACACTGTGAATAAATGCGAAAACTGTAACTAACATTTGTTTTACCGTAATCAGGTAACGAGAAGCGAATTAATTTTGCGTTGTTATTTGTACAGGATCCTTTCTACCTACTCAAATTTTATTTGTATTGTTCACTCTTTAAAATGCCACTGCCGGATTTATTTGCCATTAGTGCACCGGCAGTTAAAAGAATCCAAAACGTTCAATAACCAACAACCATAGAAAAATATAACCAAGACTCCCAAAAAATTTTATTTTTTTAAATTAAGAACTTTCGAGTCGCGCCCGAGGCAAGTATTCGTACATCATGTCAAAGAAAGTTGAATCTCCTTTTGTATATGACAGGCTCGGCTCGCATACCTCGCTAAATTATTTTATTTAAATTAATATTTAAATTTAGCTAAATTATTTTTAATTATTTTTAATTCTTCATACAGTTCGTACAACTTAAACAAATGCCATGAGCAACAAGAGTAATAAAAAATCTGTCAAAGATTAGACCGATTGATCTCGGCGAAAGCACTGCCGTCTACTAACATATTTATGTAACACTGATAGAGAATACAGATATCAACCAAACCTGTTGCACTGTCAAATGGTTACGTAAATTATATTTACCTGTTATTGTGGTTTTCTAAACCCACTTGTCATTTGCAATACCGCATGGGAATGGTGACAGAATGGTAATGGTGTGAATCAAGCTCTACGTAGGTATTCATAATTTAAAATTTATGTTTCACAGTATATGATTTTTTCAAGAACAAAATGGAAAATTAAGTCATATACCTTCATACCCTTCATAAATAGTCATTTTGCACTTTTACAGAAACAACATAATTAAAGACCTTGTGATGTGCCAGCTTCCCAGTCGATAATAATCCCTGCTATCAGCCGAACGTGATCGGCTCCACGAGCGCGAGAAGGCGCTATATTGTTGTCCCAATAAATCTGCATTACTTGCGAAAAAAGTTAATTGTAGCAACTTATAGAGGACAACAATTTCAGAGGTCGAATCGGAACAAAGCTAATAATAAAAGGTACTCACTCCCTCTACCCACATACTCGTATTTCTTTTATAGTAGCCAAAGGGTTTAATTAACAGTTTTTATGTTTACCATCATCTAAATATAATATATCACAAGATTTAATTAATTTTAAGAATGTGTCAAGTGTAAGTGAAGGGCTTTCAATGTGACCTTCACCAAAAATATTCCTAGTAACGACCTTTTTTAAAATGCTCGTGCAAACAATGCATCATTATTGATGAATACGTTTTTGTCTCGACGTGGACATGATAACAGATCGAGATAAAATATCTTCAAGTACCTATACCAGCGCTACCTGATGAGAATAGAATGTTAATCTTATGTAATTGAAATCCTAATTTTAGTGTGCTTAACACGAGCGCGGCTGTTCTGCAGAGACTATAAATTTAAAGGTCAAAAGGGGCGTTCACGTATTTCTATGACGAACCACAATTAAATCGATATTGATCTTGAGCTATTCGCTTGCACTCTAATAGGGTTTAAGGTCACTTGACACGTGTCCTATTGACGTCATCTGTAGGTCGTTTTGAGTCGGATTTTAAATACACTGGCTTTGGTGGTTTACACTTAATGATTCTGTATTAATGTCAACACATTCGAATCGCAACTAGGAAACGTTGATCTTAATGCAGTTTATCTTAATGCATTACAGAGATGGGATTATCCTTCAGAGCATACGCGTTAAATTGTCTGTTTGTACGCGTGCTCTTAGTTTGGAAAATTTCTGACTTCATTGAGGATATGGTGGCCTATGGATAAAAATATTTATTGCATGTGTATCACAAGATAAAAGAGTTTTAAAAATGGAAAACCTACATTATAATGCAACCTTACTACCCAAAGTGATTTCTTGCAGACATATCAAATAAACTTAGAAATTAGTATCTACTAAGAAATAAAGAGTAATGTAGTCATTTACCCTTTATTATTTAAACAGAATAAAGCATAAGATTTGTTAATATATTGCGCAGACATACAAACATGTCTAACGTAACTTAGGAAGGAAACGGATCCATTCCGAAACTACAGAGGCGTAACATAGGAGAAGAAAGACACTTAAAGGAAAATTCTGTCTGTATCTAAATATTATCTATAATAATTCGTCGTAGCATCACTGCTGCTTTTTCACATTTGTTCCCGGAGTATTCATAATCTGTGTTCACAATAAGGGTAACGTTTCGAAATTGTCTTACCTATGGCGGTACACGTATGTTTTAAATATACAATGTTCACTCACAGCTTGTGTTATCCATCTATCAAGTAACGTAATAAGAAACTATCTACTATTAAAGGCCATGAAATACGCTCAACATAATGTGCCTATACCGGCTATCGCCAATAACATGCTCTGGTGACCCACATTTGGTCCACGAGCTTATCTGTACATGTATGCTCCTAATTATTCAAACTCCGTTACGTAAAGTACCGTTGCTATGTGTAACATTGCACTTGTTTTGTATTATTAATCTTCTATTGATTTATTTCTATTCCACATCACTATAGAACCACGTCATCCATAATATACCTATCTCAAGTAATAGATTACAGATGCAACGATGCTCTTGAAGACAAACCTGTAACGCATTCAGTTAAGCGGTATACACGAATTTCACTTTCGATAGTTACCATAGGTTTGGCAGTGGTGCCACCACAAGCAAACCTACAGAGGTTTTATTGTTAGTATTAGTAACCCTCGTGTTATCTGCTAGATGTAAGCCGTTGTCGAATAAATTACCAAGTGATTACCTGCATGTTTATATTTGTATCGAATAACATTCAGACGCGATAAATATATATAACTAAATAAACGTTTACACACTCACACCCCCGCACTAAAATTCCCCGTTTTGCGGGTGGCGTGGACATACACAGATATGATATTACAAACACCCATGAACCGAGAACAAACATATATCCGTCACGTAAATGTCTGCCCCGGCCAGGATCGAATCCGGCACCCGTCGCTCGGCGGGTGTTGTCACTAAAAATTGGGGTATGGGGTCGTCGTATATTATGCGCGTGGCATAACTACCATTACGAGTTTAAAAGTAGGTAGTAAAAGTAGTTAAAAATATATGGGCAATCGACTACTTGACGGTGTCTAAGTAACTTTTTGTGTACACTCGTCAAATTTATTTCAAAAACTTGTTAGTACTACGATTCCGTACAATTATCAGCGGATAATTCCGCAGGCGCACCACCCTTTCAACGTTGTTATTTGCACGCGCTTTTGGCTATCGTTGCTAACTGTCCTGTTTGCAACTGCTCGCTGTTTACACGTAGCGTAATCGACGATAAGTGTCTCCGCCCTTCGGCAATATTATCGAGCTGTGTTGTGTGTACACTGCCTATTGATATTTGGCAACGCCTTACCGCCTTATTCGATAACGGAATTTAATGTTTCTCCACTAAACCCTATTGAATATTGACTTAATATTGATAACGCTCCATTATGTATCATCAAGACATACTTAATAGAGTACGTTAATTGGAAAAAAATCCTTAGGAATGTAAAAAATTTTGAAATCCTAACAGGACGGCTCCTTTACATATTTTACAAGTTCAGGTCAGTTCCAAATTTAATATGACCATATGGATGATACATTATGTTACTAGGCAACATACCTTGTAACAACAGTGACATTTTGGTAACCTTGGTTCGAACGTAAGTAACGACAGCAGACGTTATACGTATATTTTTTCTGTAAATAATAAGCTGGTGTTTGAAACACTAACAAAAAAAATATACTTAAGCGTGTAAGCAAGTATATTATTTTGTTGACTTTTGGTCGAAGATGAGATAATATGAATCGTGAGTCAGTTCCGCAAAGTAATCCATAAGTAGGCTAGTGTATTACGCAGCCTGCAACGTCATCTTATGATTTATACTCTGCCGAGATAAATACGTGTGTTGAAAATGCAATAACATGATGGTGTCATCTATTATTTAAAGTTTGTTGAAATGTCGATACTAGAAATTGTGAAAACCATTAATATATATCCATTAGCCCTAGGCCTCTCGTAATTGGTACCACTTCGGCCGGTTTTCGACACTACAATATGCATTCCCGCTGCTTTATTCAGATCGACAATTTGCGTGTTAATATGAGAGTCGTTGCGTCTCCTTGCCATGGTGCCGACTTCGTTAGTCGAGTTTGTTTGCCCGTCGGTTAAAGGTCCTTCGAACGATGTTGATTATACAGGGTGTTTGGAAGATCGGTGCAAAGCCGCGAAGGGCAGCTAGTATAGACTATTTAGAACCATTTGAACCTAACTTATGTTAGGCGAAGTGCGAAAAATCCGAATTTTTGTAATTATTTGCTAATATTAGGCCATTTTGAAGGCAAGATCATTTATTTATATTTTATTTTATTAAAGTAATGTATAAACAATCTAGTTAAACATGATTAAGGCATTTGTGTAATGAGAATTTTTTTTTACAGGTATTTGAAGTAAATGATTAATTTTAATATTAGAATAAACTGATTATTGGTGGTATTAAAAAAA
>DWPT01000934.1:0-20765 GCA_018251895.1 Agathymus mariae mariae
CGACGTACTCGACTGAAATACTCATAGACGCAATAACACGGTATATACAGAGTATTATTTTGTATTTACTGGAACCTCATATAGGCGTCCAGGATTAGGGGTTACGACAGTTCCCAGAATTGAATTATATTAAAAAAACAAGGGACAAAGAAAGGGATTATTCGTGAGCAGCCAAACCCAGTGACCATCAACGGCACCGCCTTCACATAACCCAGGGGAGTACGCTGCTACGCTGTAGATCAAATCCGGCAATCGAACCTGTGACCCATTATTATTAAAAAATAAACAAATTGCTCGCTATCGGTGATGAAGGGTATTGTGTGTTTTTTATAACCGCCCAACGCCCGAAAAGCGACACTGTAGGGATTGCTTGCAGAATAAAAGACAATATGGCGTTCTTAATAAAATATTTTTCCTTCTTTCTATGAATAAACTATTTTATTAAAACCTATTGTAAGGGAATGTGTTACTAATTAAAGTTACCAAAAAATACTGCACCAGAGATTCATTAACAAAAAATTAAATCAATGATCATATAATACAATACAGTATGCAATACTTTGGTAACGTTCCCCGTGTTGCGGATATACATAGCATTTTCCATTGTGGTCTATCGAGTTAATAAGCTGGTGTTGAATTAAAAAAAAATAATGCTCCATTGCTATTTTCGACGTTGCCGTATTAATTTGATAGCATGCGTGGATGAACATTCAACCTTCATCGCCCTGAGAGTAGGGAGAGCGGTCGGTCACGAGCGACGGAGTGCAGACCGCTGTATGTCGTTAACTTGAATGATTGCAGTGCGGTTTGTTTTAGATTATTCACCCGCTGAGAATATACTCTCTGTTTACTTCGCTTTACATTAGGCCAACAAGTTATATTTCACCGCCTGATAATGCCAGCGACTCGTTACGCATGAAATTAGTAAAAACACTCATTAATCAATACCTCAAATGTAAATGCAGAATCCGAAAGTAAATTTGATTTAAGTTAGAAGACATCACTGCTTAATGTATTCTATATATTTTATTTTAAAGAAGATTAAGAATTGTGATAGCTTCATTTAAATCGTTATTTGTAGTTTCATGTATACAATTTACAATAGTACAAAGCAGTGTAGCAGTAAAGCGAACCACTTAATTAACTTTAAAGCTAGGTACAAACTTCCCCTCTGCAAAGGAGCCTGCCTCTGATGTGTGTCGCATCACGTTATTTGGTGAAGCGCCGCTTCGAGGTCAAACGTTGGAAACTTAGCCTTCTTCGTAAGTGTATTGCAACGTTCACTCTAACTCTTATGTATCACGTCACCAAGTATAATGTTCTGAGCTCGTTGTTGACGGAAACGTTTTTCATTCTTCATTGGCCGTGAGTAGGTTTAATGTCGCGTGGCGTATGCGAGCTCGATGGATGGAGTGAAAGCATTCTGAAAGTTGTGATGTGGCTTTTATTATATTTCAGGTCATTCCATGGAAATTTACTCCATATTTCTCCTTATTCTCGTGCCTCATTGAATAAGTAAGTTATATGCATTACAGCTTTTGTAATAAGGCTAGGTCTTTGTTGTAATCTGAGAAACCTCAGTTTAATTGACTATTAGGTAATAGTTACTTATAATATGCGTTGGAAAAATCGAACGAAATTTTTTATATGTACATGCAAACGTTAACGACTTTATTGTCGAAATACACCACATGATTGGACTCAGGTTTCTGGCCCATCACAATGTGAAGGGAATTTCTTCAAGGTTGAATGGATCAATTAATATTATGATCAATTTTCGGAGTAACATTTTTAATTTTATTGTCAGGTAGATAGATAGATACTGTAAATATACTAGTACTGTTCGCTTAGTAATTGAAATTCGACCATATTTATGAAATAACCTCCTGCTTTTCAATTTATTTATAGACACTGAAGTGGTCAATGATTACCAAACAAAAATATGAAAATCAGTTGACAAATAGAGAAGAAAAGGTGTGTTTTGCCTTTGCCTAGTCATAAATAATATATTTACAGGCACGTGAACAATAAAATTATATGAATACGAACGTTGTTGAGCTCTGTTCCAACCTGTTTTATTCTGACGGTACTCGTGCATGGTGATAAATTTATTTATCTACCTAGCTATCTACGACGTCTCTTCCAGAATCACTCTGAAATTGTATTTAAAGTGTTTAGTTTGCAGTATCGGAGTGCTATGTACAACCGAGCTCCCTGCTGAGAAGCTATTGATATTACAAACATCGTTGACCGCGTACTTTGATGGTCTGTCTTCTCGTTAGTCAGGTATTGATATATAAAACCAATTTCCAGTTACAGCGTTACGAATATCAATATTTATCACTTATGGCTTGTTTTATGTAGGTTTATGTTTTGTTCGATATAATAAATATCGTGTTCGGTTGCTACCTAGAGTACTGACATTAATAAAGATGGCAGAGGGCCATTACTGAAACTACAAGCGAATAAACAGCCCATAGCTATAAAAGTTTTATAATAACATAAATTTTAATGTTTAGTTATTGTTATTTAATTAGTATTAATTTACTTTACAACAATTCGCAAGCACAATGTATGATGATATATACTTCTATACATGCATAGAACCTCCCTCCCTCCAACGATAAAAACATGCAGTTATGATAAATAAAAGTATATACCAACATATATACCGTCACCAGCATGTGTTTCGCTCCGGAACAGAGCTTCATCAGGGTAAGTTATTGTTTTGAGTTAATACTTCATTGCGTAATTTTTAATTTTTTATGAACAACAACAATTAACCTTGTGATGATGCCTTCGATCAGTGATGCCTTTGGTGTTACCAATGTCACTTACCATCAAGTAGCTCATATGTTCGTTTTTCAGCGTTACATAAAAAAAACTGAAAAATTACAGGTATCCGCTGAACACTGAAGATTTCAAACCGTTCAGATTAGCACAAGTTAGATAAAGCTCGTAGACAAGACTGGACCTCCAGATATTGATGGATGCATGGAAGTAATAAAACTTTTGCGTTCGCTAGTAGCATCGACTGTGCACAAATGTTAAATTTCAGGGTTGTTTCAATCTGCTTTTATCACAAACAGAAATTTTAGAGATGTAGGATTACAACCAAATGGAGACAGAAGAACCACGCTCTGCGGTACCCTACAGCTCTGTCTCAACTCCACAAAGCATGTATGTAAATGAAGCGAAACGTTTACTTATAACGAACATAGCAACCGGAGTACATAAACAAGACATGTTTAATTAACCTTTGAATTAAAACCACAACCTCCAGCCGTCGGCTCACACGATTACTTTGACTTTGTTACCAACTGTATTATTGCTAGTCCGTGTATGTTGGACAAATATCACCGAAATATTACAACAAAAGCACGAAGAACATTTTCTTATGGAACTAAATATAGTTATTACAAACAATCTTATATTATTATGCTTCAGGAACGGGGTGCAGTTAAATACATTGCCACTTCATCAAGATTAAGCAGATAGATCTTGGTATATTGGAAGATTATCTTTTGATTTCTTCAATAGAAATACAAAATTAGGAGTTCCCTAAGCCTGGGCCTTAAAGTAACTGTTGATACCAATCCGCTTGATAACAAGACCACAATTTTAACTGTGTCAGGTACTCACGACTTTTGGGTTTTTACCAATATTTCGACTCAATTATATGGATCGTGGTCACGGCGAGACTGATATGGACGGGGGTACCTATTTTAATTGACTCGAAATATCTGCAAAAACTTAAAAATCATGTAATGATTGTGTCGTGTCCAGGAATTGTTTCAGTTTTAGTAACATGTTACTAAATAATAACCGCTTACACTCACACCCCGCGGTAGGGTTGCTTTGTTGCGGGAGTCATTAAAACACATAAAATAAACATTGCGATCAAAACAAACTATTACCTGTTATTTAAATGTCTACCCCGGCCGAGCATCTACACCGACGCTTTATGTTCTACAGGCAGGGAGAGTTAATAGTGACTCGGCTCGGTTAATACTGAGCTATAAGGTCGTCATGAATTGTAAATAATTGTTTGCTTTTTTTTACATAAGATAATTTAATGCTTGACAACAATCCCACCTGATGTTAAGTGGTGATGAAGTCAAGTGGTAATGACGATGAAGCTTTTTGCTGCTTAAACGGCTGCAGATGGGCGCAGGGGCTGACGGAAGACAGGATCAGGTGTTTTAGTGAAGAAAAAGTGGTAAGTTTTAAAAATATAGCGGGAAAACGGAAGAAAATAAAATTAATTAAATTTAATATGAAAAACGTGAATAAAAAGTATTAGGTATAATTAGCTGTAATGTATCTTAAAATGTAGGTATATATAGTATCTAAATGCTGCGAAAAGATGGTAGGTATATTCAATAAACTTTAATAGATATTAAAGATTTTCGCAGTAAAAATTACGAATTAAATTCTTATTATATTTACAGGACAAGAAACGCTCCAGAACAAAAAGTACAGTGCAGAGCTTAACAAAATTAACGTGAATCTATGTGCAATACAAATATGTAACTATGTAATATAGATAAGACAACAGTAGGAAGTGTAGTTTAGAAGATATAGATAAGATGTTGAACGCATTAACTTATAATAGCCTATTCACTCTTCTTTTAATATGATGACTACTTTTTTGCGATTACTAGCAAAAAACTACTACTAAGTTCATATACAGAAAAAAAGATTCTTATGCTAATTCTACTGTAGTACGTAAAAAATCAAACACATTAAAACAAGCGGTCAAGATCTATTCGGGTAATGCAAAATGGGCTTCTTTTGCTCAGCATGAATATCCAAATTTTTATACTAATACATGTTATGATAATCATATTATCAAATCACGAGAGAAACAGTCCGTGAACAGCCAATATTGCATACGACTTTGACAAACAAGCCGTTATGGAAATGAAGGACAGACACAAAAATTCAGTAACAACAAACATTTGTCGTTTGGCTATACGAAGTACACAGGAACGTTAGCGCGTGTACAATTCGATCAGGGGATTCATCTAAAAATATTTTCTGCAAACAAAACTTTTGTTGGTGTATATTCACACGCCGAGCTCAAATGCTACGAACGTGTTCTATGTCGAGGTATCGCTACAGATCTATTCAGTTGTATGTAGCTTAATACGGTTAAGAGATTTGTGAATATCAAAATATATATATATACATTAAAAAATCGAAATTAATTAAGATCTCGTGGTTGTTTGTTTAAAGTTTGTTACATTCGTGTTTCATAGTCTACTAATCAAAACAAGTTCAAATTTGAAATTAGTTTATAGTTAAATGATAGTGACTGCCATATATGTATAATTATGATGATTTATATGTCATTATACAAGCAGATAGGTCACCCGATAGTAAGTCCACACATGGACGTCCACCGAAAACATAATGAACGATAAAAGGAATTGAGAAGCAGGCCTTTTAAATCTTTTTTATATTTTATTATAAAAAATAAAAATAATTCTGCTAATTGTATTGTTTTACATCAAAAAATAATAACACAGGGACACACTTTTTTACAAAATCCACAACATGAGCCTCTCCTAATTTGTACTACTTTGAGTCTAAGCTCTTCTGAATACAACGGCTACCCACTTATTTCCTAAGAGGAGACCTGTACCCCAAGTCAATTATAACGCCTAGATAACGATTTAGGATTCAAATTAAAATATTTCAACCACCATTGCATGGGTAAGCAGAGTACATTTCGACGTGGCGTTCATGCGGATTATTTAGTCATGATATCGGAGTAGATTAGCAAGCATTGCGTTCACAATACAAACTTACTTTAACCAACGATTCCTCACCCGCAGCCTCAGCCGCAGAAGAATTTGTTTACGTTTCAATATTTATCGTCTAAGTGACGTACTTGGTGAAAACTCGATTAGAACGTGGATGTACAAGTTTCGAATAATACCGTTAAATGCTGGGTTTGTACACTGGAACATCAAGAACTCTAGAAAACGTTGAACATGGTGAAGATTGTGAACGAGAAAATGAGTGAAAGAGACCCTCGGCTTTAGGGTCACCAAAAACAACCACACATAAAATTTTAAGCAAGCATATCACCCTAGCAAGATTCAGCCAGAGCAGGATGTTAAGCCCTTATCACAGAATGTGTAAGAAGTTCTGTTAAAACATGCTAAGCCGATTTCGGACTGTTTACACTATTTGGTTCACTGAAGAAGCACATTTCCATTTAAATGGATTTGTTAATTAGCAAAACTGCAGCTATTGGGCATCTATAGGACAAACCTCGCAACTGAAATACCAACAGGCAATATATAGACCGAAAGTAAGGACTTAGACTATTCTAACCACCAAAGGGATAACGGCACATTTTTCTTTGGAAAATTGCAAGGAACTGATGATAAACAATTATTTTATACTAACACTTCGAATACACCAATTATTATTATAATAAGATGGCGTACACACAGCGAGAGCCACCATAAACTTCCCCGAGAAAATTTATTAGTTTATTTTTCGATATCGTGTGGCCACCCAGATCACCGGATTTCACACCCGTGGATTTTTTCCTATTGAGGTGCCTCAAGACAGAAGTGTACGATAGCAATCCAAGGTCCATATGGAATTTAAAAATATATTGTTTGAAAAATGTTAAATGCATTTCATAATTCTAGCGACAAGCTTATGAATAACATAAAGCGTGAATGTAGACCCTACAATTTAAATAGGGTTATCTAAAAGAATAAAACCCTTATGTTTTTATTTTATTTAATAAATATTGATTTACATTTTAACTATTGGGAAAAGGTTATATGGTAAAAAAATCTCTGTCTTCTCTGTCTTGTCTGAATGAGATAATGTTTAAAACTAAAAATAATTAACTATGAGGATTTGAATATTGTTTGCGAATATAAAAACAAAATTTTCCGAAACGAACCGATCATGGGTTACTAGTATCTATAATGTTAGATATTTATTGAATACGAATGAAGTCGTGGCGGGCTGCTATTAATTTATAAAATTTCGGGAAGCACTATTAAGACCAGAGTACTTAGATATCCCTGTTTTGTCACCTTGTTTGTATTCATTGAAACAAGTGATAATTAATTGAGCCTCCTATCCGACTAATTAAAACCTAATTAGATCTTCTTGAATAGTAACCGCGGCAATTTTTTTTGTTTATATTGCTGTTGTTCTTTATATGGGTGGATGGATATACAAATTGTTTGTACAAACAAAAACAAATTGTTTATACAAATTATTGCGTGCGTGGTGGACACCCTCACTCCTCGCTGGATTTGATAGCTTTTCAATTTATGCACTACAAATAGGGCGTAACGTAACGTAAAAGTAAACCCAGTCCACAACTCTCACCACATTGAAGCGGTAGTTGCGAACCGGAGACTAGTGCGATGATGTCTTTTCACTTTGTACTAGTGACGAAGTGGGTCAAAGGTGGCTGTGAACTAGTATGCGTGTCGCTCGTAAGCTGCGTCCATTCCCTGTTTTCTTATGCAGTCTCGTAAACGTCACAACAAGGCTTTATATGTGATGAGGGCTCAGGACTTAAATAAGTTACATTAAAAACTCTGTATCACTTGTTAAATCTTTTATTTGATGTTTTTTGAATTAACAAAACAGGTAAACAAATTATCAGAGAATTAATTTTGACCGCTTCAAATGATAGATTGAAAACGTGATATAGTTATAGATCAGTTAGTTAGGATTTTAATTTTTGTAATAAAATTTATTACTCCAACCGTTTATTTTTCTTCTACAAAGGCCGAAAGAGATCACGATGCCATCCAAATAATAATATAAATGACTGTTAATATTTTTAATGATAAAATGATTGAAAATTAAGGAGTTTAGTACGAAATATTGAACACATATCAGATATAACCGTGACGTAACGTGGATTTAATGGAACTTTGGAGCGACTCATTATAACATAGATAAAGGATATTATGTTATACAGAATATATTAATAACAAGGACATCTGAAAATAATAATGACAAATCCATTTCCGCGCAGGTTAAAACTTACTTAGTAACTGCCGTGTGTTGTTTTAAAAAATGTGCTGAGGAGTTTCTTTCACCATTTCCTCTCTTCAATGTTGAAACACCTTTTCGAAACGGTAGTGGAAGCAAAAAATGACGTGCATAAGTGTATTTACTCGTACAACAATTTGAACTTGATTGTGGAGGTTTGCTTATTTTGCTGTTGTTTTCTTTCGGATTGTATAAAATGTAAAGCAATAGGAATGTTTGATATGTACGTGTATTGCTTAAAAATATCACGTCTTTAATGTCCAACGAACGGCAAGGTTTTATTATTAAGTGCTTTGTGAAATTTTGAGTCCATTACAAAGCTAGGTTGGCGCACTGTTTTCGCTGAAAGGGGCCACGACAAATGAAGTGAGATTAATACGTTACCTTAACTGTCGCGTTGCACTGCAAACGAATATGCGACAAACTAAAAACAAAATATATCATGAATAATGAAATGTTATGATATATTTAACTGCAATTTTAAATTTAATTTTTGGGATTAGCAACAATCATCAATCAGTGTTCACGTTGTTGAACGTTAAAAACTAAACGTAACTTTAAATTATTAGTACTTACTAAATTTTACACTAATGTAATATTTATTTACAAAATATGCCCAGAAAAAAAATTATATAACATTAAAAACTTTAAAAAAAGTTGACTAAAATTTTTAGACCGTTTGTAAAAGAAATAAAGTAATTATACAAATTTACATAAGTACAATAAAAAATAATTGAGTATCGGTTAAATAATTAATTTCACACACACACACACACACACACACATCCGCTCTAGGGTTATTTGTATCGCGAATTCCATGAACAAATGGTAAAGACCCGGATATTAATATTTGTTTGTCACATAAATATTTTTTCTGACCGGAATCGAACCAAAAAAAATCGCTCAGCAGGCTGATCTACCATTAAAACTGTACTGATAATCATAACATATAGCTGACTGACTATTCTATAACTCCACTGATACAGGATACCTAAAATCCTAGTAAATGAATCTATTACCCAGGGATACTAAACAGTAGTCAGCATCAACATTCTGTTAAGTAAACAATAAAACATAACTTTGCTCAGCTTCTGCAATGAAAAAATTGTTTCTAATCCATAAAACTAGGAAAACCGATCTCTCAAATAATAATACAAATATGACATTTATCAAATAACCGAAATCATCAACAGTTTTGGGTGTGGTTGCCATGTGTCTACTTGCAAATGTGGAGCCTGAAATTTCTGAGGCGAAAAGAGGGCGAGTTACTAGTGCTCTATCCTTTGTTCTAAGACACTATTCTCAGGGTCTTATGGTTTTGCTCTGATGCTTTGTTTACCTCACGTCTCCAGTGTTTAGTGCTACCGTCATTTACTAAGAAAATACTTAAAATCCTTATAACTGTAACAGGTATATGAATGACACCTTATCCCGTTACGAGTAAAATTAATTACGTACTTCAACAAATTGTGTTGACCAATGTTAATATCATTATTCTCCACTGATTAACTAAACTGTTCAATTCAGTTGAACCTGAAAGCTTTTATCGTTTTCCAGTGATCTAACAGTTAACTAAGTACTTAGTTGGGTGCCCGGTATCAACAAAATTTCTTGAGTACTTCCGTGCGTCTGAGGACACGTTAAACCGTGGCTGGGGTTAATCGTCGCCTCCTTTCTATTCCCTAATCAGCACACATAGCGTGGTGGTCTAGGACTACAAACTTACGTGAAAACACGTGTTCAGGTTTTAGCCCCTAATGCGATAAGCCCGTTGAGAAGGTTTTAATAGAGATTGATTACATTTTAGACTTCTTCAAGTCGTATTACTGACTATCCAGAAAAGGACATCAACATTGGCAAATCACAGCAAACGCCGACATTGAAGCTAAACAGCAATCTCTTTCGATTACTTTGAAGTTAAATATATATAGAGCATTGAATAAAATTTGTTTATAACATTTCAGCAGTGTCAATAGTTTAAGAATGATGATGATGATTTAAATCAAAACTGCTGATGCAGTTTTCAATTAGTTACTAATTACAGTTTTGTGGCGTGCTAATAGAAGGTAAGACAAGTCCTTATATTCTGTCCTAATGTTTGGCGTCTGTTTTCATTTCGCTTTTGTGTTTCACCAAAAAGTAGTTCTATGTAACTTTACGAGTTCACATTTATTTTACTTTGGATATATATTTTTAGGCATCATGAATATACATCCAATATATAAAAAAAACTAAGATCTATCTGCCTATCTGTTTAAAATATGATTTTACATCTGTTATCAATTTATTTTTAATGCACTAAGCAAAGTATTCCATATAAAAAGATTATGAATTATGCAAGAAACAAACAAGGGGAACTTAGAATCTACGCAGAGGAATTTATGAGTTTGCCAAGATGCGGGTCGACAAAGAGTTATTGGCTCGCAACAAAGAGCGTAATATTAAATTAATATCGATCATGTTAACATAAAGACATCCAATTCTTGAAAACTCAAACACAATTCGTTTCAATCTATAGGTATTTTTTATGTCAAACACTCGTATAATAATGCGTTATACAAATAAATTATATATAATTTCTAGCACTTTAACCACAGGGTCGCACTTATTTCACTTATTTCTTGCAAATTAAACAAATGTTACAATTGTTATTTTGTAATGTTATGTAATTCTTTTACCATCCAATACTTAATCTTAAATGCAGTAGACAGTTCTTGCCTGTTTCACGTGTATCTTTATGTATAGTCTACACGTCTACACAGACCTAGCCGGGACTCCATACATTATTAAACATCTCGTATGGTAAATTTATATGTTGTCACGAAAACCAGGTCGTTACAAAGATCTTACGATATTCCCTTCAGGGGATTGCACAGAAAAATAACCTTTTTTATTTTTTAATGTCAAAAGCCGACTAACGATCATGCGACCCACCTGATGGTAGGTGGTTACCATCGCCGATGAATATCTGTAAGACCAAAGGTAGCACCGATGCATTGTCGACCGGGAAATGAAAAGAAAATAAGAAAGAAAGAATCTTTGTCCACATTATATAATTGTAATGCGGACAAAGTTATCAAGTTAATTTTTTAACTAATATTTTTAACTAATTAATTCTTAAGAGATATAAATATATTTTACCGTTTGTAATGTTATAAAATTAACTCGCAGTAGATACCTTCGAGATATGGCACGTTGTTAATAAAGGACATCCGACTGCTAATCTAAAACAAGAGTGCAATGCAGTCGCTGCAACCCTACACGATATCATTAAAGAGACGTTTTCATCCTAGTGTTCAATTTAGTCTGAGGATATCGTGTTTATTCTGGTATAAGGACAACTTCTGATACATAATTACAAGTTTTTTACAACTTGAAAAAGATTCAATTAATATTTTTTCTAAAATTTAACTAAAGTAATTTATTTTTTGGGCGCGTGAAAATTCTACCAAATCAACCTCTATATAATTATAAATGGTATTAACATATTCAGTCAGGTTACGCTACGCCCAACGATTTTATTTTTTTGTGTTACCAGCTCCCTAGATTGATCAAGAGAGTGATGTTAAGACTGGTATATACCGAACAATTTTTGAGCCCTTAGTATATTATTTCCATCATTATTATCTTTATTTTCAATAGAACCGTTTAACATAATATTTTTTTACCAATTTTTTTTTTATATACTCAAGCAATTGTAAATAATTCGTGGTGGTTTCAATCTGAATCCGCGTGGGAATCCAATGATCCAACCTTAAAGCTCTCCGTATTTTAATGCGAGTATTAATTCTTATTGCAAAATATTTTATGTTTGACATTATAGAGTGGTAAACAGAGTAACTAGCTTCGTATTCGTTGGTCTATAGTTCATTATTGTTCCAGGGGTTCTTCCATTTTCATATTAACATAGTGTGACGACGTTACAACTGTCACACTTCAATTGCAATTATACACTCTTTATAGACTGATCACGGGTAGTTTAGACATATTTTTTTCAACCCGGTTATTGGGCCGTAGTCCCGGATACACTGCGGCGGAGCACATAAATTCTTGACAGGACAACACATATCAAGGGGATAAATATCCGCCACACAGTAAAACGTCTATATATACTTACTATGTTATGTAAAATATCTTATCTATTAAAGCACTAACGAAATTTTATAAGTAGTTAAAATACCTTATAACTAATCTATTAATCTGATTGCGTACATTTTTTTCTCTACTTGAATATAGGCATTCTTTACTATCAAAATAGAAGCCAAACCATATTTTAGAAATGCGTCTATGCGCAACCTGATGGTTATCACTGAACAGATATACACGATACTTGGCATGTATATAACTTATGTTAAAAGTTGTAATCTAGAATACTTTTCATCTTTAGGTATGTATCTTTTACCACATAATAATATATAAAATAAAGTATTATTCTGTAAACATAAAATGTATTAAATGCCTGATACCCATTAGTAAGGCTTAATTTTCTGATGCGAAGCGATAGTCAGTTTAATTTTAATATAATCTAGCTTTATTACTAAAGTGTTTACGTCCTATAACACCTGAAAACCATTACTTATGCCTTTTAACAAGTCAGATGAGAAAACCCATAACCACCTTTATTCCCGTAACGATAATTGTTCCCTGGAGATATGTGTATTTCAGGATGTCATTATTCATTGCCGGAAACACGGGAAAAGTAGACGTAATGCCAAAGTATTTTGAAACGCAAAAGCTCCAGCACTTATGCACAAATACATTATCCACATTTACATTTATTATTGTTGTTGTACAATAACGCCTGTCTAATTGGATGTACTTTTTAACAACCTTCAATAAAAAGCAAGATGTATGTATGTATTTACGGCTTTCATCCAGTGCCAATGAACGAATTTAATAAATTATTTTGTTATTATTTGTTGTGTTACATGAGTTTCCGTTGTGTCTAAGGATTTATAAGTAAAAAGGTTCCCTATAAGGAGATCAAAATATACATTATATACAATTTTTGCTGTACATAGAGCTAAGAAAATATATTCCTGCAAATATGACAATTGATCTAAGTTTCACTGATTCCAATCAGTTCCAACCCAGTTGTAAAATCACAATACTGCATAGCACCTAAATGACCAAGAACGTCATATATATCAACAATTTCTTAAATTATCTGTTAAGTATCAAAAGTTTAGACTTAAAAAAGTTAAATGTTTGATTTTAGTACTCACCAAAAGCACATTGAGTACAAAGTTTTCCGTTCTCTTTAATTATTTTGAATTCGAAAAACTTAATTACTCTTTTCTACGCTTGCATGCACTAATTCACGGACGAAAGCAGGAAAATAAAGAGAGAAGTTGTTCTAAAACGTGCTCCTTAGAGCGAAGGCATTTAAGAGTGAATTAAGGAAGGAAAAATGTAAGTGTGTCCGCATTCCGCAGAGAAAGTACATGTTAGATGCAAGGGGCCACTTTATTTGGATCCTTAACACAAGTTCTTTCGACAACTTCTTTCGAGTATCTACGAACTGCTACTACCGTTAGTAGAGTAAAACACGGTTCCAACGTAACTAAGAAAGCAATAGTATACACGCTGTTTGAGTTTAAATTAGTCAAAAAATTACTAAAGTTATCCCCGAAAATGTTCAAACGACAAGACTATCTAATGATAACAAATTAGTTATTATAACATGATAAGTACTAGAATAAGTATGTCTTTAATTAGGTGTACAACAAATTAACTTAGTATTGATTTACTTTGCAACAATCTGCAAGCACAATGTATAATGGTATATACTTCTATACATGCATATATCCTCCCTCCCTCCCACAAAGGAAAACATGCATTTGAGATAAATAAAAGTATATACCAACATATACATACCGTCACCAACACGTGTTTCGCATCAGCACGGAGCATCATCAGGGTGAGTAGACTCTACGAGTGTTAACTGTAAAGTTAACGTCGTGACTTTGCGGTTAACAAGGTAAATTTACAAGAGTTTAAAAATGTATCATGATTTTATCTTTAAACTATTAGCAAGATTTATTAATCTTGGTGTATTCACCAATAACAGCTTGCCATCTTCTTTCTTTTTCCAAGGATGTCGATTATATTAAACGATTTTTCAAATACATCACGATTTTAAAGTACGTTTTAAAATTTCATTTATTAATTTCAAAGTTATCATCAAAATTTTACTCACGAGTTTCGGCGCAACTGATACTGACGAACGAAAGTGACTGACAAAAGAGCGAATGTGAATAGCTTATACAGTCGAACCAATGTTTACTATCAAGACCGACGCACGCACCTCTCGCGTTTCACTGTAGTATTCACGTCGGGCGCATGAGCCGTAATCCACGGCAGTTAACACAAGGTAGACTATCCGATAATAAATATTTTATTTCACGTTAGTGCTCTCGTCGCAATATGAATATAATAAAATTATGAATTTTAATCATTAAAATCTTTTATCATAGTATTAATTATATTATCATCATTACAAAGCATACTGTCCCACTGGTGGGCTCGGGTCTTTGCTCACAATGCAAGGGGTTATAAGCTGCTTAAAGGCCAAGTATTATTCAAATCTGTTCAGTGGTGTCAACGTGGTGCGCTGTTAGGTAGACAGACTGATAGACAGACAGACTAAAATTCCAAATATGTTTTGCCTTCTATATCGACAGCAAAGTCATCCTATATTAAATTTCCAAATAATATTCTATATACAGATTCGAGCCCATACAGTTCTATTATTAGTATAGATTATTACAAATATAAAATAATGCAAAGTAAACATAAAATTACGAAAATACCATTACAAATATCATTTTGCGTATAGTTTTTAAATACAGTTAATCTATATACCTGTAATTAATAACAAAATCGGTGTATATTTATTACACTAAAACAATTAATATAGTTAAAAAAAAAAAAATATTTTTTTATATCTGTTGGGATCAAAATTGGTTATTGGTTTTAATTTTTTGCCATAATTATACCTGTAAAGGTTATAATTTAATTGCTAACTTCCAAGCAAGATTGATTGTTACCACTGGAATACCAAAACTATTTAAAACCTACCTACTCTTTTTTCGTAGTAATACAGATAGAATTTACAGATAATTGATTGACTGATAAGTCTCTTTGTAAAATACCAACGCAAAGGTTATTAAGTTACACATGAAACTGTGGAAAATTGCTCTCTCTGGCAGCACGAATGAAAATGACGAGCAGCGTCGCTTTTTACGAACGTCCATTGATTAAAAGGAATAGTACCTGCCAATGCAGTAAATTTTTTTTCGATGGCATGCCAATGGACCTGCAAAGTTCATATTGAATGTTCATTTGCCAATTAATTCATGGTTACTATTGTGGCCGCATTTGTAAAACTTCTTTTTTACACTTTTATTATTAGATTCTGATGTCGGTATTGATAAAACTTCTTCTTTTACAATTTTTTTGTATTAGCTTTGTAGATATAATTGTTCGTATATATAGGTTTTTTTAATACAGAAATATTTCTGAAACTTGTCTGAAAACTGAAGATTGTTATTTTACATCATATTAGTAAAAGGAAGATGTTTGTAGGTATTCTTCAGTTAAGTTTTCTAGCCTTTATTTTCTCGCCAGTGAGATGAAAAGACATACCTATATTTTTATATATATTTGAACATTTGAAGCTCACGAACCTCTGTCAAGAAAAGAAAACTGTGATTTCGTGTTGCACAAATACCTATTCTGATTCTCTATAGAAAACGTATTGTTCACACTGTTTAAAAATTTTTTTTTCTCAATTATCCGTTAATGCTAGACTCTCTACTATCTGTATCTGTTCACTCTGTTTAAAAACTCGTTTTGTCATTACAAGATCCTTAAATCGTCTTTAATCGATAAATACATTTTTATTTATATTTTTATTTAAACCTCTGAATCCGACCGCGAGCGTTTGCCGAATGTCTCTTGTTTAATCCACCTCCTTTTTAGATACATTTTTCTTTAAGTCTTACTAGTTTCATAAATTAGTGAAAATAAATAATAATTTGACTAAAATCATGAACTTTACTGTACTAAAAAGTCGGAAAGCTTCCAAAACGGGCATCAGGACAGCTACCTAACGCTAACATGATACACCAAATGCTTAGCGTGGTCTAAGAAGCACGCAACACTCAATTGCCCAAATTTGCTTCGCTTGGACGACGTATTGTAAATGGCAATCGACAGTAAGTTTGGACTATGAATGCTTATCACATCCTCATTACAATTTAATTTTAATTATAAGATTTATGATTGGTGGATGTTCGTGATCCAACATTGTTTCAACAACTGAGAACAGTTGATGGATATTTGCGTGCGACTTACCGTGAGACGTGTCAACTACTACAACCGCTCGAGAACGATTCACATAGGGATAACACGCTTAAGGATTCCGTCATATCTTCATCGTCGCATCAAATTCGCACATTGTATGCGATTATAATATCGACATGTTTCCCCTCGAATCCAGCAGATTTGTGGATGAAATATAGGGATAACATGTCTGATGATGTGTTTTATCGTATGCGTTGTCAAACTTTGAATCCTACACAACAAATTACTGCAGAATTTTACAATGAGACATTGATAATGATAGAACGTATGTGTTAATTGATGGTAAATAAAGTATTGTAGCGTTTGGGCATGACAGCACCCAATCGTCCTATGCGCGATGCATTTAACCACGAGTTGCAAAGAGAAAAATAATACGATACTGAAGTATTGAATGAAACAGTTCGTTCAAATGTTTCGCGATTGAATGAATAACAATAATAACTAGATCGTTATTTGATTGTACAATGAAGATACGACCTAGAGCGTCTGAGGCAAATACATTTAGGTGTACTTCAACAGTTTCCTCGTGTGTCTGTTGTTGTTTCCTGCGTTCCTTGTTTCCAACGCTGAAACGATTTCGATGGTGCGTTTATTACGGATTGGTCGGTACATTTCTCTTTCCGGGTCGCAGTGAAACGCTACTCATTCCAAGTTTACAAGAACACTGCGACTACGAAATCTCTGTATTTCATCGTGTCGTGCCTGCTGTTGTTATTTTTGATGTGATGTGTTCCATTCTAAGCCTATCTACTTCATTATTATTCAATGAGGAACGCAATTCTGCCGTACCCATACGAATGTTATCACTATCTATCTCTCGCTGATCGTCAGTGCGGTTTGCACGGGAGTTAGCACGTCGCACTTTTGATTAATCTAAGTCAGGCCGTCTTCTCCTTTGCATTTTAAGACCATTGCAGTAAATAAACTTCTCGCACACTGACAAACTGATGATGATAGATTTTAATAATCGTCTTGAAATTTATTTATTGATTTTCTTTTTTCCACAACCAACTGACATTTTTACACTTTTGTTTATTTCTGAAACAGAACTATTTTGTATTACAATAAAACAGACCGAAATGATTGGCTGATACTACAACTATGAAACAGACAAATTTCTGAACGCAATTATATTTGACAACCAATTGATCATTTTTTATTTCCAAAAAGAGAAATGACATCCAATGTTTTACAGTCAGAAACATTTTGTATTGGAAAATTAAATTATCGTTTTTAGTATTTTCCGTTAATTGTTATTTATGTTTCTGATAGTTTAAACCTTCCCTGAACTTCCACAAATATTTCAAAATCAAAATTAGCCAAATCAGTCCAGCCATTCTCGAGTTTTAGCGAAACAAACGAACATCAATTGATTTTTAAATATATATAGATACTACAATCACCTCAATATAATATTCAGCCGACTATAAACAATGTTAATCTACCTAACCTTTTCACTTTTCACATTCACCGTGCGTTACTCAAAGCCAAAATAGGTGGTTGTCAGAAACTACGAGGGATGTAAACGGATAATGAAAATTCCTCATGAATATTCATCTATTTACGTTAAACAAGGAAACCATCGACGCTGTTAGATACGTTTTGGGTCTCAATTTGTGGTCGTCGCTGTCGATTTTAATTACAAGAGAAACAGAGAGAAAACAAGACTATAGATAAAAAGGTATATATACAAAAATTTAAGATAACTTTCATAAAATGCCTGCCAATTCTCTCGTGGCGGATTATGGTCGTTATAAAAGGAGATCAGAAGCATAGCAGTAGACTACATGTGGGTTATAATGATAATCTTAAAATGGCAATTTTATTTATCGATTTTAGAATTGGTGACTTTGCATGCAGACTGAAAGATCTCAAACTCAAAACCAACCAAAGCCAATATTTAATAACAAAACGATTATAGTGTATGGTTCGCATATTACCTGTATATCCTAACATTTTTATGTAGGTAGTTGTCGTACGAGCAGCAAAGCCCCCATTGACTGCACTAACACCAAAGAGATCATCGAAGTGTTGCTCCGATACTCCGACCGAAGCACTTTTATAATATATATATATATATTATATATATATATATATATATTATTTTACGCTCAACTTTAGAAGGAGATTGATAGCTGGCCTGTCGTTCAAAGAAACCTACCACTATGAAAGTATGTCGGGATGAAACTGGGTAGTACAGAGCCCCGCAATCTCCAACAGGAGGGACCTTTCGCCGTCGCCTTGTCCGTTATTCAGCAGCAGCTTATCTTATCAAATTATCTTATATGTCTTATCAAAGTTGTATAAAATGTCTGTTTTACGTGGATTTTAAATATTTATGACTTTTTTTATAAGTCCACGATACGATATTTTTGAAAGACGTTAGCATTTGAAACCTTGTTAAGAACGTCACAATGTGTAAAAGTTTAAGACACGTTTAGAAACCGTAACAACAAATTAATTTAACATTTGAAATCGTCACACAAATCACAGAGAAATGAATAATAGATACGTGACAAAAATTACAATGTGAAGGAACTTAGAAGCGTAGCGTAGGCAAATAATTTATCAAAGTCACGTCAGCTAGAGCACGCGCTTGCTAAAAGAAGAGAGAAACACCTTTTTCGGAAAGTTTTGCAGATCTTTCCGTACGCATATGTATGTGTGATTGATGAGCCCTTATAAGAGTACCTACGCACTTGATTGATGGAACAAAATCCCTTACCAGAGTCACACGCAGTGACCATGTGGGCCATTCACTGATACACAAACAAAATATAACAACTACTTAAGTCGTTCGTTCAATTTCTACCGTATTGGGGCGGCCTAGAATACTCCCCCATTCCCATGCTGGCAGAACAGGGTGTCGTAAGAGGCGACAGAAGCCAGCCTGCTTAGTGATAGGGCTTCGCGTAAAGATTGTATTATCAGTAATATTATTAAGTCGTTAATATTATTATTGATATTATTATCTTTCAAAGAAGCCTGCCTGGCTAACTACCACCTTCCTGCATGAGTCAGCCTCCTAATGACTTGTCGTGTTCCGGCTGGGGGCTTGAGAGTCAGTGCTTTCTGTCTTATCTTTTTCTTATTTCCTGGCCGACAACGCATCAGTGATACCTTTGGTCTTTGCTGATGTCCATGGGCGGCGGTGACCACCTACAATCAAAAAATAGAATTAGCAGACGAGACACATGATTGTAGGGGGTCACATCCACCAGAAATATTTCCGACGCGATGCAGGCTACGAAGAAAGGGGTCACTAAGCCTGCTTCAGGTAGTTTTCAATATTCGGATTTAGCAGCTTATTGAGTTATCAGATATAACGTTCATTTTAAGCTACATATTGTAGACACATTATAACAATGTTTATATAAGTTAACTGTTTTAACTTCTCTATTTTCATCATTACCAATAGGTATAATTTTCATGTATCCGCAATGGGACCCTGCGAAACCAAGGGGTCCGCGTTCCATAGGTTAGGAATTGCTGTATTAGATGATAAAAAAAGTTAAGCATATTTTTCGGTTCAACATCTAATTCTACCATCATGAAGACATGTTCCAAATTGTTAAAATTTGTATTACTAAATCATTAGTCCTGTTTCTATCAACAGAATATATCGAGTTAATTTTAGGTTTTGTAGCTTATAACGAGAAAATCAAGTTTAATTATTTTTTAATTGTTCTGTAACTACCAGTCGTTCAGTTACTAGTTAATTCATACAGGTTAGTAAACCAGAGTCAGAGATATTCAGCCGTCGTGCTTTATAAAAGGAAGGCAGGATTTGGACACAGAGCTCGTCGGCAACAGTTAATTAACTTGAAATTCAAGCCGTGACCTAAACTTTCGGGTCTATAGGCACAACTTTGTAGCATTTCAAAGGATTTACAAAACAAACTTTATTCGTTGAGACGTGTTCATTGAATAACTCTTTAAAAACAAATTTCTGAAGTCATGTAGGTTTTATTTACTGCACTGAATGGTATGGAAACTTTAACTGTTTGAGAGGTTCTAATTCAATTTGGAACTAAAACTTTTCTACGCAGATCATGTTTATAATACTTACTTGTCATGCATTGAATTAGCTCTCTTATATTCCGTACAAGGAATAGAGACAGAGAGACAGAGTCTCGGTGTAGAGACAGAACGAAATTATATAAATGACCAAGCGTCGTTAATCCTTACATTATGTAACTCGAGCCCAATATTTGAAGTTATCGGTTGTGATGATTTTTTTTTATGGTAATAGCCGACACGCGAGCAGACGAGCCACCTGATGGTCATCGTCATCGTCGCCCATGGACATTAGCAAGACCAAAGGCATCACTGATGCGTTGCAGGAAATG
>DWPT01000935.1:0-20750 GCA_018251895.1 Agathymus mariae mariae
GATTCATTATCTGACTGCCTCAAAACCACTCGCCTTTTAAATTCAATTTTGTGAAATATAGTTACATGTTTCGTTTGTAGTGTCGAAGGTCTAGTAGAAAACGGGCCTTCCGTTTCCATCTTGGCCGGCGACGCGTTTGGGTTTTATTATGGACGGCTAATGGCGGCGGTAATCACATATAGTTGACCTGACTGCGTGTCTCTCGGCATAAATAAATAAATAAACATAGGCTTTAAAATGTGTATCCAACATGACACGGATTGCGGATGTGAATACTATTTAAGCTATATCTTAAAACATAACGATTCCAGGTAGTGTGTACTACGTCCAAAGGCCATATTTGATGACACCTTTACCGAAAATCACAAAAAAGAGTCCCATGTCTAAGGAAAAATACTACACAAATCTACACTCCCAGACACATGCAGTGGTAACGGAGACCATAAAGCAGCTGAAGGCGAGGTGGAAGTGCTTGCAGGCGACCTGCAACCGCCAGTTTGATGCCACCACCGTCTCCAAGATCATAGTGGCTTGCTGCATCCTGCACAACATCTGCAACAGGAACCTGCTACCTCCTGTGCAGATGACACCCACCGAGGAGAGGCTGGAGGAAATGAAACAAAGGGTCGCCAACGGATCGGTTTCCAAAAAGCAGGAGGTGGATGCTGAAGGGATCCAGTCCAGGAACATGCTGATTGAAAGTCTGTGGAACGAACGGCGCGTGACTCCCGAGTCCTGCGCA
Organism: Agathymus mariae mariae; assembly: GCA_018251895.1. Classification (NCBI taxonomy): domain Eukaryota; kingdom Metazoa; phylum Arthropoda; class Insecta; order Lepidoptera; family Hesperiidae; genus Agathymus; species Agathymus mariae. The sequence goes on from DWPT01000935.1 coordinate 743, forward strand.
AATGCGCCCAAGAAACGGATGTCGAAGAAGGACAGAATACTCGAAGCCCACCAGCCGCAGCTTCAGCCTTTGATGCCGGCAGTGCCGCCCCATCCGATGCACGAGGACCCGAAGAGGCCCCGATTAGTTATGAACACGAATCCCTATGGTCTTGGTGTGGCTCCTGGCTGGGGACATTATCCGCAACATTGAATATTACTTATTAGACTAATGTGATAAATCAAATTTAGATTACTGTATTTGCAGAGGCAACAAGATATCTTAACAGATATTTTCCAGTGTCGGTTCTTCCGGATCAACGATTTTGATCTGTCCGATCTTTGATTTTGTGTCAAAATAACAATAATGACTTTTACTTGGAACTTTGAAAGCTAGAGCAGTTCGGTTTCAGAGTGAATTGTTTCAGGCTCTACTTCCGGCAAAATTGTGTTTGTAAAGTCTTGGATGTTATGCAAAATCCACCCGACACAGGGCATGCTTGTTTGGACACTAAGATGACTAGTATTTGTAATTCAATAGAATTTAAAATTCATAAAGAGTAAATATGCTCTTTTATATATAAGTGCATAGATTCTTTATGTATAAGACTGTTATATATCTATATTTCAATTATGGCTATGTTAGTTTTTAAATGTAAGATTATTCTGAACTAGGGATAAGTCTGCCTATAATAGGTCATGGCATTCCATGACAACATCGTTTATTAAAAAAGTTGATATTTTAAAATGCAACACTACTGGGAGTGTTGGGTATAAACCTTTCCTTGGTAGTGTGCTGTCTCAATTCTTTACAATAATGTTCCCAATTCTATCCACCCGTATCCCACACTATGAAATGTTTTAGCTAAGTTTGATATTCAAACTCTTAAACCAATTAGTCTCTCTTAATTCTCTTTAATCTTCAAAGTAAAATGAGTAGTGATGATGGTAACGTGAACATTATCATGTGATGATATTCTGCAGTCTGCTCGGCTCACAAATGGTGTGATTACTTTTGGAAATTACATTCTTACTGTATTGATATGTTGTAAATGTTTTTTTAGTTATATTCTATGTTCTTTCGTAACGCACAATAATTTTTAAATAAAAAATTAATTACATATAGAAGAATTTTATTTTTAATGCCCCCTCAAACATTATTTTACTTAATAAATTAACCCAAACACTAAGAGTTGTCCAAAACGTATTCCACTACTTGACCAGCCCCAGTAGAATTGTTAAGTAGTAACAAATGCCGCCTAATGACATGTACCAAAGGACTCCCGCCAGAACAGTTCGAGTTTGACAGAGGTGTCAGTCGACGAATTGAGGGAATTGTTAACTTATGAAAATAATTGGTTCTTGCGCTTTCTAAACATGCACGTTTTCCGTGTTAAATCCTTTAAACTGATCATTTCTTATAGAAGCCTTAAAAATGGGAGCCCCTGGCAGTGGCCCAAACGACTTGCAACCCGTGCTGTTGGTGCTCTGTGAATAGCTTACGTGAAAAATAATGGAGCTACGAGCTTATCAATAAATTAAACATTACATTAAATATAATAAATTTATTTAAAACAATAATAAATTTAAGGCAGTACCCGATGTAATGCGATATGGGTAAGCAAGACTATATAAAATGTGCATAAACATCGTGTGAAGCATTTAATCCTAAAAGTTATGATTATTCGAGCTTAACAATAATTTTCTTAAAGAATGTTGTAAATTCAAAAAATTGACAAACATGTCCTTAATAATATAACATAGAAACGATAATTGTAAAAGTACATTAAGTAGCTTCTTACACACAAATACAATCAAAGGATACGACGATGTGCTTCAAATATGACAGAGTTATGTATTGGTTCGATTGCGGCCACGTTTAACTAGAAATATGTAACCGTATTGATATGATACTAGTACGTACAGTACAATCTGTGCGAGTTGAACGAACACTGAATTTAATACTCAATTTTATAAAAAATCATTTGTTTGTTCTACTGTTATAGCCATAGTTATCACCGAGCACTTAGTGATTGGATTTTAGTGTCTCGTTAACTTGCATCTTATAGATATAGATAGCTCCCGTTCGGAACGCAAAATTGGAGGAGGGCGCAGTCGACAAGTCACTCTAATCACGGTATTGTCGATCAGGTCCACGCCACCACGCGCAACCCAAAATAACAACCCGAACGACAGTCAAAGGACGCGCCCTCGCACCGGTTCCATCTACCATGTATATGTGGTCCACTTTCACCCACTCCAGTCGAGCACATACTCCTACAACTGTTCCATCTACGATATATTTGCTTCCAAGTCAATCCCAGTACGGTCCTGGTGATCATGCCGTACGGTGGACGCATGATTAGATACTAGATCCACTAACTAGATTAAGTTTGATTCTCTGAACTGCACTAAAAGTTGTACGCACGCGGCGCTGAGCTCACTAGCACATATATCAAAGTGTACCTAGACTTTGCCAAGCACGATATTGTGGTCCATAACAGCTCATTTACCAACCGCAGGCGTGCACGCCGGACCAGGTCCGGTCCATGTCGACGACCCGCAGCACGGTGGGAGCGCGCGCGCCCCCCGACGGGCCCTAGCTGCGCGCCATCGCCGCGGCCACCTCGCCGGCCAGCAACGATGCCACCGCCATGTTGGGACAGCTAGCCGTCACCTTGGCGTGGTCGGCCTCCAACCTCACGGACAGGAGGACCAGATCCTGAGAGGACATCATGCGACCCGCGAACCTGCAACACGAACGTTACATTCAATATGTGGGAGATATTTAATGGTGTGAAAGCAATTTACCTCTGCTTGGGTGACCGAGGATAGGACTGTAGAAGTTTCATTCGAATCTCCATCAATAAATGTCAGCGAGCAACGCTATCTGAACGTGTCAGGTGTAAAGTAAGACACGCCATCTGGGAACCGAGCCGACGGTCAAACGCGAGTTGGACGTGGATTGCTAACGTTGTCTTTGAATAGATAATTCTTAATCGGTATTAGTGATAATTGACCCGAACGAAGCGCTGACATGGGATGAGGTGAGCGAGTGGCTGGCCAGAGAGGTAAACCTGAGGAAGGTGCCGGCGGTGGTGACTGGGAACACGTTGGCGGTCTCGTACACCCGCCGGCACGTCGACTTCTCGTCGTCCATCCTCGTCGTTCGCTTGCCGCACTGCAACCGGATACATGTTCCAAGTAAACACTGGGACACGTGCAACATACCACCACAGAGAGTCAAGAAAAGAGGAGATGAGCCGTGCGACCGATTCAGTAAAATAACACATTTACAGATATTTCATATAGTATATCAATAATTTGGAAGAAAATTATGAACAAGGAGGCGACTTTTAATGGTTCACATATAAAAAAGTATGGTGTACCTCAGTCATGCCCCGCAGCTTGCTCCGCTCAACCTCCCAGCGCGCCTCCGACATGGTCACCGAGCGCATCAGCTCGCCCACCGGCGGCGTCACCGTCACCGGCACCTCACCTGCCGACATCACACCACACGACCTCACGTCACCCACCCCCGTAATATAAACTTACACTACACACGACTGACTGGCGTGACCATAACGTGGCACCAAAATAATCATATTTTGGTTAAATACTATTTACTTTGTTTTGCCATTTGTAGATTAACCGCAGATAGTCACAGTGACGTTCAAACGTGAAAGCTGACGAATATGTGAAAGTTAGCTCTTTCTGTTTAACAGAAATTCTGCGTAAAATAATGAGATATACAGTTCAATGTCAATCAACTATGGTAGTGCTCGTGTATAGACTAAGTAGGTAGTTTTACCGAGCGAGCTGACAACGGTGAATTGAACGGGCTGGATGGAGTCGGCGAAGTCGACTCCGAGGACCCCCGCCGCGGCCGCGCCCGGCGCCAGCAGCGGCACGCTCGCGAACTCGTGGATCGACCGCGTGCCCGTCAACGTCTGGCTCGACACGACACGACACTGTTATAGCTCGTGTAACACTAATACTTTGCACCACTAATTATTGACCGTTATTGATTATTGTAACTGCAGTAGCCCAGTGTAGTAGCAATCGTAATGTTTGAAGGTCATTCAGACTGTGACCGGAGTTTAAGCACCGTGCAGATATACTTTGACCAATTTACAAGTCAATGTAACTGACAAAAATGTCATACTTTAACATTCTGCAGAAGGGGTAATGTTCATATTGATATTTTAAAAACTGGCCATATTGTATACAATAATATAACTACAGTACGTTAATTTTTTAGAAAAACTCAACACCTAACTTTTTGTTTTGTAGACTATTAATAATAATTTAGTTGATAGTATCAGGTGTTACTTTGCAGAAATACATTGTTATTACATTAGTATTAATTTACTTTGCAACAATCCTCAAGCACAATGTATGATGGTATATACTTCTATACATGCATATAACCTCCCTCCCTCCTGCAAAGGAAAACATGCAGTTATGATAAATAAAAGTATATACCAACATACATACATCATCAGGGTAATCACCCCCAGCAAAGTAAATTATTACTAATTTAATCAATAATAATAATCCAGCAGTTGTTTCATTAATGTAAGGTAATTTAAATTGTTCTACTCGTTTGTAGGGTTCTGTCTTCTGACCTTTTTCCCCACCCTGATGTTACTGATATCGTGCGGCGTGTGGTTGGTGAAGGTGATCTCGATGGCGCACATTCGGTGTGAGAAGAGATGGGGCGCCCTGGTCCAGCGCCGCCGCGCGCTCAGGCCGCCGCTCACCGCGCGGGATATCACCTCCACCTGCGCCGTGGGGGAGTAGCACGGACCCACGGGGGTTATGGCATCGGCTGGGTGCGGAGAGACACATATCGTATGTAATGGGTCCCAATCTTTTTAAGTCAAAGCTGAGATTTGGTGGTACACCATCATGTGTAACCGACGAAGCTATATTATACTACATATAGGTAGCTCTTAGTAACGAGTGCTGTGCGCGACCGTGTCCCCGGCAGACTCGGGAGGTACTCGTCGCCGGGACCGCCCGCTTCCGGGACCACTTACGATTTTATTTCATTCGTTAGTTCGATCAAAACTCGGGCGGCAACGGTAAATGACGGCCCGGTGTTACGAGTGAACTTGAGCGAGTGAATTATTTAGTCAAAGGAAACCTCCCGCCGAACGTGTGTTTGTTACACTGAAGCAGCTGACACCATCGGAATATTAACGTTACGTCGGACGTGGTGTTACCGTCCGCGAGGGGAGGGCCGGCAGGGGTCGGGGGGGAGAGCAGCCCCCCGCAGGTGGGCGTCATGGTGGGCAGTGAGGCGGCCACCTCGTCCAGCTCCAGCAGCAGCTCCAGGTTCGACTTTTCATTCTTCTTCGTTCCCATATCAGGTGACAGCGATTCTTCCTTTACCTACAGAATGGAATGGGAAACTTTAATAGTAATTTATATTCCATCCATAAATGAGTGGGAATGAAACGGGAAATAAACAAAGACAGAGAGTCATTATTTATATATATACATTAAGGTATATATTGATCAGTTACATTTTCTGGTACACAATGTAACCTTAACTTGTATATAAAAAGTAAATCCGAAAATAGCCAACAGACAAGTACCACCTGGTGGTGAATGGTCACCGCGGTCCATGCACGCGCGCAATACCAAAGGTATCAGTCGCGTTGCCAGCCAAGAAAGAAGCGGGCGAAACCGTCCCTACGAGTATACCGGTAAGTCACACGTCGCGTCTTACCTTTTCCTCGTTGTTCTCCGTCCGTTCGGGTCCTTCCTGCGAGCTGCCCTCGCTCGCGGAGCTGTCCTCGCTCTCGGAACCGTTCTCCTCCGAACTGGAGGATTCACTGTCGGACTCGCTGTCCGACGTACCCGACTGGGACGATCTAGGGATGCAATGAATAAATAAACGCTACGCACAAGCCGACGAGACGGTATTTACACCACTCGACTTGCACAATCGTAGCATTTCGATTGCGCGCGAGACTGTCCCGGCGAACCCCAAAATAATGTACCAGCTCACACACACATACTCGTATACGTGTACCAGTACATGTTTAACATGTTACAATATTATACCACTGTTATACCTGTGGTTGCTGGTCTTCTTCGGTTTCTGTTCGTTGCGTTCCTGGGTGTTGTTGGTTTCTTCGCTGTAAAACGAACAGTACATATTCAGAACGTCAATTTTAACGGAGATAATGGTCAAAACGTTGTTATACAAATTAAATTTGAAGTAACGTTAATAATGTGGAGCAGTCTAATTTATTTAAAACCATTTACGGCCGAGGAGCTAGTTCCAATTTGAAAATGTCCAGTACCTCTGAGGATCGAGATTAAGAGTGCACGCTACGTTAAAAACATACTTTTCCTAACGCGAAGGTCGTACCAGGTCGTATCTGGAAGAATTAACACCACATATATATATATATATATCACAAATAGCACCGACTTAGAACGCGATCCACCGTGCGGACACTATTAGGTCGCACCCTGCCGGCATCTCAACATTTTGAGGTTATGTGCATATTAGAAATTAATTGTCAGCTGCGCCGGTGTAAGTAAACATGGCGAAACATGGGTGTTCTTGGAACACGTTCACGAAGACATGTGGAATTGGCAATTGGAGAGCGCGATAGGCTTTTATTCTTCACATTGTAAAAATTGACCCGAGCCCAGCAATGGAATAGTTGTGGAGTGTGATGACGATAATGTGAAACATGCCGCGCATACCGTATGACCACCATCCCGAACTATCCAATATGAACTTCAATCCACTCACCCGTCAGAGGATTCCTCCGAGCCCCCGGTGGAGCCCGACGAGTCCGCCGACGACCCGTCGTGTCCCTCGCTGTCCGGCTCCGAGTAGAAGCTCTTGTTCTTCTGCATTATCATTACGTTATTGCAAAACGCTCGATTACTTAAATACAAACAAACTGTTGATCTCGTGGACCAGCTATAGCACAACGAGGATTCATCCCCACTCTTTCTCGTGAATTAGACTCATTAGTCTAATTTAACTGCACCAAAATTGGATTAGATACCTGCGTGTCGTCATTGGCAGCGGCACTCGGTTGTGCGGTCTGCGCGGGCGTGTCCCGCAAGTTAGCCGCGAACACGCTCTTGGGCGCCACCGGCAGAGGGCGGTAACCGGCGGCCGCACTGCCGGTGTACTGGGACAGCGAGCCCAAGGTGTACTGCTGGCGATCTGCTAGTGACACGACTTCAAGTCAGACGCCTTAGCCGCAAGATCACGACTGCCATACCATGCGACATACATACACACCGGCACCAACACGTGTTTCATCGTCAGGGTGAGTAGACTCTACGAGCGTTAACCGCTAAGTGAGCGAGCGCTCGCTCACGGTGCTGGTGACGGTGTGTATGTTGGTATATACTTTTATTCATCATAACTGCATGTTTTCCCCTGTGGAAAGGAGGGAGGTTCTATGCATGTATAGAAGTGTATACCATCATACATTGTGATTGCGGATTGTTGCAAAGTAAATTAATACCATTTTAATAACAATGTATTTCCGCAAAGTAACGCCTGACACTGACAACTAAATCTGTGGTGACATAAATATTTAATTATTTTTTTATATATTTATAAATAGATTAAAAACTTCATTTCAATTGTATGCCCACAAGCGGCGAGCTTATACGGGAGAATATATTTTTGTAACAACTTCACAGAACGTTATTACGGCCGTTCTACACAACAAACGAGATTATTAAACTTGATTCGACTTGATAATGTATCGCCTTAAAGCACACCGACCCTTAAAGCTGCTCTGTATCGCCGGCTTGGGCTTGTCCGGGCAGAAGATGTGGGCGGCGTGGTGCCCGAGCTGCGGGCAGGCGGCCGGCTCGATGAAGGGGCGGAGCGCCCGCGCCCGGTCTCTCACGTCGTAGCTAGTGTCGTAGCGCGCCAGCGCCAGCACGTACTGGCACACGGGCAGCGTTTCCGGCTGCGTGATCGACAGCTTCACCGCCAGCGACAGGAGCTGCAGCTTCACTAGCTCGTCCTGACGTAACAGATTCACAAAGCTGTGTTAGTTTGTTGTCACCTATTATCGCCTGCCCGGCTATTACGGTGGACAGGAACGATGTACATCAATAACAAATAAATTTAAATTTACAAAAATATTTACTATGTTATTTGTATGTTATATATATATGTATGTGTGTTTTCTGACTTACCGAAGGTTGACTGGCAGAGAATGCTTTTAGCATTAAGTCCACCTTGTAACTTTACTGTATGTACGGTGCAAAAGTTTAAATAATATATATTTGTTCTTAGTAAGTGAACAAAATGTAGGTAAAAACATATTTATTACATACCGGCGTGCTGATGTAATGGATATAAAGAATACCTGATCGGCAAAGTTGGAAGCCATGTGGGCCAGCACGGCCGCAGCCCGGGGGTGCTTCGCGCCGTGCTCGGCCACCAGCCACACGGCCGCCGCGCGCGCGTTGCCGGCCAGTCTGCGAGGACACCGCCGGACGGCAACGTTTCAACAGTTTACATTTGAGTTACCATCCGAGGACAGCGTGTACGTTACAAAACACGTGCTCACCTACAGACAACTGCCGCTTACGGGCGGTCACGTGTGACTGTGACATTGGAAATAATAAAAAATCTTCTCACGTGACCATACAATTCGCATGTTCAATGAGTCACTATATTAAACTCGCGTTATTAAAATAAAATATAACTGGTAAGCGTTGTTAAACAATATTTCGAAAAAACAAAGCTCCACGTGTTTGTCTTATTTTAACAAATTCTTAAATTAAATTTATTTGAATCGTCAAGTGTCACAAGTACGCCGCGGTGGCCAATTACTGTCTGTTTATCGACGACCTCGCTTTGAACGTTACCATCTAGGGCGGAGGGTTCACCTTTACCTGTCGGAGCGGAGCAGCTTGGCGGCGCGGCAGACGGCGGCCCGCGCGGAGCTGGCCCCGCCCCCCACCACACGCTTCACCACCACCACCGCTTCGCACACCACCCACTCTGCGCACACGGTTTGTATTACGTTATTGTGCATATGCTGGAGGAGTCCTGGAGCCCATTTCGATTACATCTGTCCTCTCCAAAATTACTTATCACGACTCGGCTCTCAGTGTACAACAGGATCCCACGGTGCCGATGGGTTCTTTAAACTGGTGTGTTTAGTTTTAAATCTCGACGTGTTCCGTCGCCGGCTAGCAAACTAAAATACTCGACAATTTCAATTATTTGATAAAATAATAAGTTTTCAACACCGTCGGACAGACGACGTCACCACGGCCACGGTGCGGCCGCCGCCTCACCCCATCAGCAGCAGGCGCGCGGCCGCGCCGTGGTCGTGGTGACGTCACAAGTGCCGTGCACCGACCGGCGTCACGGCCGACTGCGTTATATCGCTGGTGCGTAATGTACAACATTTACCATCGCGAGGAGCTACCGATGGCGGACGGATGGATAATAAATTTAAAGTAAATTCACAGACACGTTAATCTGGTACAACGAGATCAATAACACTGCTATATGTGAATTGCATTAAATTGATCATTGAAACGGTGCCACCATCATTACATCGTTGTTGATTTGTAAACTGTATGTAAATACATATGTACAAATGTTCACCCACGCGCACCCGCACTGGGATCTCCTGTGTACCGGGCCGGGCACCTGTCGCCTGAATGTCTGCAGTTCAGCGGGCAAGGTCACTATGAATCGTGCTATGAAGTCCTCGTATAAGAACATACCATCTTTGCTGGACAAGAGGTGCAACAGCCCGTTCAAACACGTCTCCGTCTCGGTCTGTATGGCGACCGCGAGCCGGCCGATGGCCTGGATGGTGGCCCCGGCGAAGGCCTTGTCGCTGGATGCCACGTACGTCTGGTACTCGCGCAGCACCACCGGCGCGCTCGCCTCCGTCGCCAGGTTCGTCAGGATCTCCAACTTGAGCAGCTTGATGTGGGTGGGATCAGAGTTGCGAACGAAGAACGACTTGAGGAACGGCTCGAACAGGGACTAGAAACAATGACACGTTTTAATAACACAACAAACGGGAGAAAGGAGGACGAGGCCGACTTCATTGTTGTGTTGCACCGTACTGAACAGCAGACTGTGAGAGACAGAGAGAGAGAGAGCCATTGACTTTAGCATTGAAGGTCGCTGGACCCTTCATCGTCCAACTTGATTCCAAGTGTACTCATGCGGTAGGATTGTTGTCTGTCTAGCTGCCTACTGCCAGATTTAAAGGCTCTAACAAATACTTTAATTAAACACAAATTCCTGATAGATGTGCAGCGGTGACCATTTACCACCACACCTTTTCGTCTGACGAATACAGTAAGTACCCTTACAGCTCAGTACTTCCATACTCTTCGAATGTTGGTCCTGGAAGTTAGTGCAAGTTCATGAACACCATGAAGGTTCTCTGGAAGCCGTCTGGGCTACCTTCGGGACGATCAAATATCGTACCCTCAGTGGAGGAGAAACACTGTCTGGTTGTATTCGTCAACCGCGGGTCCCACGTACACATATCAAGGGATGGGGCGGGTAAATGCGTGTACTAACAGCTGGCACACGCGGCTGCTGGAGTGTCGAGAGTGACCAACGGTAGCATCAGATAATAGAGACCAGTCGCTTACTATACTGAGCAAACCACAAACCACAAGCCACAAGCGGTCATCTATCTACTGCTCACCTCTTCGAAACTGAAACACCATGTAACTGAAGGCTGAAACGACCCACTTTGACAGGTGCAGTGAGATCTATTTTTTTTATGGTAATAGCCGACAAACGAGCAGACGAGCCACCTGATGGTAAGTGGTCACCGTCACCCATGGACTTCATAAGTCCAAAGGTTTTACTGATAACGTTATCGGCCAGGAAATGAGAAGAAGATAAGAAAGAAAGTACTGGCTCTCAAGCCCCCAGCCGGAACACGAGTCGTTTGGCAGCTGACTCAAGCAGGAGGGTGGTAGCTAGCCAGACAGGCTTCACGGAAAGATAGTAATAACAATAATAATATTAACGACTTAATAATAATATTGATAATATAATCTTTACGCAAAGCCCTACCACCAAGTAGGCTGGCTTCTGTCGCCTCCGTCTAGGCCGCCCCTATACGGCCAGAAATGAGGCAGAATTAACTAACTAGCTAAGGGTATCGTAGACGCGGTTTGCGTCGTCATTTATTGTGCGCACTGCAAAGGACTAGAATAACTTGCCCGCGTCGGTGTTCCCGGCTACTTACGATGTGGGAGTCTTTAAGAGGAGAGTGAACAAGTCAATGCGTTCAACATATTAGAATTCATCACCGCTTAACAAGAGGTGGAACCGTTGTCGAGCATTAACTAACTAGTGTGGATGCGTTCAGACCAGCGCCCCAGTCCTCCACTGGCACACAGACCCCACGTGAACTCACCCGCCTGGCGACGGTGAGCGCGGCGATTGAGTTGAGCACGACGCTTTGCACTTCCAGCGGCGCGCGCAGCAGACGGACCATGGCCTTCGCTACGGGCGGCAGCTCCTGTGCTGCAATGTTAAACTGTCGACAGATATCAGTGTGCTCGGGGAACTGGTGTCCCGACACTCGACGTCAGGAGAGCACTGGGCGAGAAGGCACGTTGGACAAGTTTAGACGACAATGTATCATTTAAGCGGTTACTTCAAAATACATAAATGAACTGCATGTGCTTCGGCGGCAGTGTCCGAGAGCGCGAGTCCACCGCCGGCTGAAATCGATGTTACACAAAAAGGTATCAGTCCTGATTTAACCGACCTGGCCCACAGTGGTAGAAGAGCTGCGCGACCGCCACTACCACGCCGGCGTTCCTGCTCTGCAGCAGCGGCTTGGCAGCGCGCAGCAGCAGCCGCAAGTCGGCGTCCACGCTGGGGGAGGACTTGCGCCTGTCTCCCTCGCCGCCGCCGTCCGAGCTCGCCGAGCTGTCCGACTCGTAGAACGGTTTCTCGCCTTCGCTTTCGCTCGAGTACTGCAACGAGAACCAGTTTTAATCGATTTCACACAAGCTACATTCAGACCTTAAAATTATCAACTGACCATTTTGTAGTAATAATATGCAATATGTTGCACACAGGTCTGCTTCTAAGAAAAATAATGAATATAAATTAGTTATCATCAATATTAATTTGTTATAGTTAATTCTTCAAGAGGAGAGTGAATAGGCTAATTAATATAAGTTAATGCGTTCAACATGTTAGACTTCATCACCACTTAACGTCAAGTGGGATTGTTGTCAAGTGTTAACTTATTTCATGTAAAAAAAACCAGTGATATAGCTCCTCACGTAACGTAAATCTCTTTCTCAAACTGCACCGACAGTGGTTCCATTACTTTATTTACATCATCATAAAGTATATAAATATGACATCTGTCAAGCTTTTTTTTAAAATATCAGGTGTAACAGTTTCCATAGTGACAATGAACAGTTTTCAATATAAAACAAAGTCGGTCTCTTCATCTGGATGAACATAGTGATCTCGAAAACTACTACGCCTATTTACATATGAACACATTACCGATAGATAGATACTCACAAGGGAGGTTATGTGGGTGGGGTAAACAAGCATAATGTATAAAATGTCTGCTTTTATCACATGTTTACAGCGTGTCCACCAAGTTAGCTCTGCAGTGTCGGAGTCAGTAAAAACGTAGACTCCTCACTCGCTTACTGCTTTGTCCACTATTTCCATTAAAAGTAACCCGTCAATGTACTCACGTCACTGTTAGGGTCCGGGAAGCAAGTCTTAGCGTACACCGTGAGAACATTCAGCAGAGCCAGCTGGCCCCATTCGTCGACGTCCGCCAACAGGGAGCACAATTTCCTGAAACGAAAAAATGATCACCATATCCACCCGCAGTTTCAGCGTCTTCTTCAATACAACCCACAATTGTCCCACCGCTGGGCTCGAGTCTCCTCTCAGCCACAGCATGCTTGCCACGACAGAACCTATCGTGCAGTCTCATATAGTTTTCCCACCAAACGACAATGTGTGTTATTAAAACATATGTGGCAACATGAACGACTCCCGAGTCGAAGTCAACTAACCGTAAGAGACAACATACATGTTGAGTTGAACTGTCATCGGTACACGTCTACCGATTTGGAGTGTATCAATCAATGCTTCAACCATCCCTGGCTAAATCACCTGTAACTCCTGTGTATGAGACTCATTCTGTCGCCGCACACTTCCGAGAAGGCCATTGCAGCGGAGCCGACGACCAGCGGCGCCTTATCCGAGAGCAGCTTGTCTATGATGGCCACCAGCTCCTCCTTCTGTTCTGGGTCCAGGCTATTGTGATAACGACATTGTTTTAATCACAAAAATAATATTGTAACACCAAAATCTACACGATCCTATGTAATAGTGCAACGGTCGCCACCGCACACCTTGGTGCAGGTGAAAAATTGTGGTCGCTGCCAACAACTACAACACATGTCTTACAAAACATAAACACACCTGTACAGCTTGGGTATGGCGTGCGCTGCAGTCTTTCTGACGTACGGGCTCATGTCGGAGGCGGAGTCCCGGATGGCCAGCATCACGATGGGCACTATCATGGTCACTCGGATGGACGACAACACGCGGAGCGCGCTCGCGCGGATCAGCTGGTTAGGGTCCTGAGGATACATTTTCTAACTTTAAAAAATACTAGCGCACTCCACTGACTTCTTTGGATTAAACAATTTATGCTAAGTTTATATTATGGTATATAACTTTTGTACCTAACTTTTGTAAACCAACAGCAAGGTACCTTTGAAATAGTAAAAAAAATCCTACAGGTGGCATACATCCAAAATTAAAAATGCTCATTTGCTTGTTATACAATCAATATATGATATGTTATTATTATTTATGAATAACTTTCTCTATAAATCTGAATGGACAGAATTGGACTCAAAATCTTGAGTATTAAACTATAGTTTTCTGAGGGTCACTTACATCCAAGGACAACAGAAATGGTATGATATCATTAGTTGGTAAGTAGGTGGTCAATGCTGTCTATTGATATCGACAACAATGTGATGTCAGTATTAAGATAAATTATTTACTCTATAATTTACCATTGTAAAGAAACAACTAATAAATTGCTTCATACTCATTATTGACATTCTAATACCAAGATGAAAAGTTTATTTTAGTATATGGATGGTATCTAGTGAACCTTGTATTTGTTAAATCTAACTACAGCAAGTTGGTGAAGCACTCTAGGCTCCCTTAGTTGTGGAAGGTATACGAGTCAGACCATTTATGATGATATGATGATATCAATATTATAAAACTCTATAAAAAAATTGATGGCTTCTCCTTAATGTTTATAATTTTCTCCTTTTGCCTTTGATAACATCCATAAATACCTTTTTCATAATATTCTGTGTCACAGTTATTAAAAGGTTTTACAAATGTATGTATTTGTAAAAATAATAATAGTAATCTATACTAATGTTATAAAGGGAAAGTGCGCATTTAATAAGTTTGTATTTATGGGGAAAGTAATCTCAGGAACTACAACACCTCTTTAAAAAATACTTTCATCACCTGAAAGATACATAATCCTGGATGGACATAGGCTACATATGAAGTATACACATGTAACAATTAATTTACAAATTTTAAACCCAAACGAACTCGAGACTAGCCACCAGCACATAATATACTAAGCATCTTGAATTTTCAACAATATATAATAATAAATAAACGCTTACATACTCACACCCTTGCACTAGGATACCCGGTGTTGCGAGTGGCATGGGCATACACAAATATCACATCACCAATGCACATGACCCAAGAACAAACATTTATCTGTCACATAAATGTCTGGCCCGGCTGGAAATCGAACCCGGGACCCCTCGCTCGGCAGACAGGGTCCCTACCAACTACGCTATGGGATCGTCAATATCAAATATATATTAATTTATATTTTCTTGAATTTCTAACACTTCCATTAAAAGCTACATGGCCCCTTATGATTAGGTGACTTTTTAATAAAGAAAAAAACACTCATTTACAATAACATTGCATGCAGTACCTTTAGAGCCCTCTGGAATGTGCTGATTGACAGCAACGCCAGGTCTTGTTGCTCCTCGGCATACCTCACCAAATACACATATACTAGCTTTTTTACTTCTATGTTTTTAGACACTACATTCTTGACCACTGCTGGAAACCTTTAAAGTGAGAGACAAATACTGAACAATTAAAAATATAGTACATACAAATAGTTAAAATGAGAATATTCAGTATTGACAACATGGAAATATACATACAGCTTCACCCAATAACATAAAAAATAACAGTTACATATCTGTAACATTAAATTCTGATCTAAAATCATCTTAGAGCCTCCAACAATGGAGCAGAATTATTGTAAAATTAAAACTAATTTTTATATAAATCAAAATTTTGGACATCTTCCCTATGTTCATTGGCCACAACTAATTTGTAAGAATTACATCATACATAATGTTACAAATATTATATATCAAACTAACATTTTAGCAAAACAGAATTTCAGTCCAAATATGAAACAGATTACATATCTGGCTGGGGAGGATATGTTCTACATCAAATCGAAACTATTGCTTCCTCTGTTGATCTTGATTAAGCATGTTAGTTGTAACTCAAATAAGAATCAAAAATAACATAATATATTAATGAATGAAGAAAATTATATTTGAATCTGAATGTATAATAAATTGTAATATTTATTTTAATTATCAAACGAAATTAAACTGAGCATGGTAACATTAAATTGAACTAAAAATTCTTTATAAATATGATGTTTGTTCTCTGAACATCATGTTGCTTTTATAGCTCCTATAGACCTGTCCAATATAATTGCTAAACTTTCCAATTCAATGTACTTACAACTCTGATGCATCACGGCCTTTAGCAATCATCCCAATAATCCTCTTCATAGCCTCCAGCTTTAACGAATCCTTGGATCCATCCAGCATGATTTTGAGGTCTTCATTTCTGTAATTGACATTAAAATTAAAACTAGTATTTAGATATCTAACAATGGTGTATTAATAAATGATAATGTTTTATTAGACAGTGGCATAAAATTTATGAATATTATAATCTAACATTATACCACAAAAACTTAAAAGTTATAAAACTAATATGGTTGGGAAAATCTTACTATTTTTAAGGACCAACTACAATCTGTAGGTTTTCCTTCACGCCTCATTTCTGATTATAACATTGACTACATATATACTTATAGATATATAAAATTATCCTCAGCTATGCTATGGCAATGTGAAATTGACAAACTTTTTTTTTATAGTAATAGCCGACAAACAAGCAGACAAGCCACCTGATGGTAAGTGGTCACCGTTGCCCATGGATATCAGCAAGACCAGACGTATCACTGATCACGTGATGTCGGCCAGGAGATGAGAAAAATGTATGAAAGAATGTACTGGTTCTCAAGTCCGCAGCCAAAACAGAACAAGTCATTTTGCAGCTGACTCAAGCAGGAGGTTGATAGCTAGCCAGGAAGGTTTCACAAAAAGATAATGATATCAATAATAATATTAACGAGTTAATAATAATACTAATAATATAATCTTTACGCAAAGCAGGCTGGCGTCTGTCGCCTCTTAGGACACCCTGTTCTGCCAGCATAGGACTGGGGGAGATATTCTAAGCCGCCCCAATACGGCCAGAAAGTAGAATGAGTAGTATGAGTTTTCAAGCTGCCTATATGTCTCTAAAGAGGGTTGGTCTATGATGATTAACTGCTTCACATATCCTGTAGAGCATGCAAGTTCATTATACTTTACAACTACCCACAGCCATCCTACTTTACCCTAGTCGCTTTGTCGATTACTGGCTGTTGACGTTACTGCAGATAATATAGGATCGCGAAAGTTTATTTAAGGAGAATTCTTTATAACATACAGCTTTATGACTCAGCTGCCTGTGATCTCATTTGAAGGCACATGAACCTACCTCCCTCGTCTCGTCGGCTGACAGGACTTGGTGCCACTTATCGGCTTAAAAAAATTAACGTACCACAAAATTATGAACATTTTAAATTAATGAACTACTTACTTCTTGTAATCAGGCTGGAAGAAAGCTCCCGATGCTGGATCGCTGGCCGGGTACTCCACTTCTCCAGTGACCACCTTATCATTATTATAGGAAGAATTTCCACTCATTTTGTCCTATTCTAACTGCCTCATCAATAATTTGTAATCATTTACGAATTATTTGTGACTAGGAAAAAGAGAAATCGGCACCAAATCGACACTTCGACAAATGGTTTTTTAAAAAGGGTTTATTGAATTATAAATGACACTGACATTTGACTGCTATAAAACCTCACAATGACGTATCGATTTTGTTGTCAATGACATTGAAAACAACGACACTACCTACTTAAATAAATTTTTTTGAGACAGATTTTGATGAATTTGATTTTCAGTAGGGATGTATGGATATGAAATTTTGTATTTGGATATGGGTACGGATATATGCATATTCTTTTACCGGTTTCGGTTACGGTTACAGATATTACATGATTTACAACTGGGAAAAGTATATATTGTATTAAGAGGGCATGACTTTATTTCTAGGTATTATGTGGTATTACAATCACAGAAAAAAACACTAGCCTAAAAATTTAAATAATAATACTGTCTTAAGATAGACGACGTGGCTATTGTATCGGCTCGGCCCACAAAAATCGGCTATAACGTATTTTATGTAGAGTTTCCCATATCCGAAATTATCGGATTTTTTTTATCGGAATCGGTTACGGTTTTGGATAAATTTTTATTTCGGATATCCGATAGTTTCGGTTACGGTTACGGAGGTCCACAGCATCCCTGATTTTCAGGAATGTCATTTATCACCATGGAACCATTATGCCAGTTTTAATTATAATATTTACTAGCAGCTCGCTCCTACTTCATTCTACTTGAAAAATTTATTGTATTACATATTGACATATTATAAAGCCTATGTCCATCCGGAACCGTTAAAATTATAAAGTAATTGTGTATAATTAGAAAATATTCAGAAAATTTTAATATTTTATACAATATAATGTAACTTGATAACCCTTTTAGACTACCCCATTGTCCGGTTGATATTGATCCTGCCTGCCGGACGACGGGACGCTGATTAGATTCTCGAGCGGGGTAGACATTTTATGTGACAGATAAATGTTTGTTCTCGGGTCAAATGTGTATGTGATAGGGAATCCTATTGCGGAGGTGTGAGTGTGTAAACGTTTTTTTTTCATTTAAGTTGTCACACCCTACGATTTAAATCACATATACAATACTGGAGATGTCAAATTAGCGGGATGTCGAAAGATTGAAGTGCATAAGAAACTAATAATAAAACGGTGACGTGATCAAATCTGCTTATTGCAATGAATAATTGTTATTTTAATGTACTATCTAGTAATCCTCATATTATCCAGTTTAAGGGACATCGATAACCACTACTGCACGCACGTCTGACACCAGACTTTATTATCGATCTGTATCAACGACATTACTTTTTATGATGAAGAAATATTTGTGTCTGACTATCTCACGATCGATACATTTTATCTCGAGAAATGGATAAATTTCTGTGAAATAGGGTATAAAATTAATATCTTGCCTGAGAAGGATTCGGAGCTACAGCTACAGCTATCGGAACATTTAATATGTTCACAGTCAACAGAAGGGTGGTAGATGGCCGGGCTGGTAAAAAATCCAACCCCGTCTATACGCACCGTTGATGTAACGGGCTAGTTTGGAGCAGTTTGGAGTGTAGCGGCCTCCAGCAGCAGTGGCCTAGTGACGTACCTTTTCCACTGTTTAAAAAGATGCAACGTAAACAGGGAAAACATGGATCCCGTTAGACATCTCGAGCCAAACTACACCTTATTTGACGGTCTTGTAGTAATGGTGATCGATATTTCGTCTCATTTACATAAATCATTACAACATGGTACTAGTATAAAATACAAAATTCTTAAGAATCGGCTAAAAAAATTATAGTGTCCGCGATTATATAATTTCAAAACTGTTTATAATAAGCTCCATTTCTAAAGTGAGTATAATTTTCTGGAATCGTGTCACCTTTTAATAAAGTTGTCTCCTTCACAGTTTGCGTCGCAGTTGCGAGATCAAAAGGATACGAATTAAAAGTTCGTCGTGAAACGTACCTAGGATCCAAGAAATTGTATTTTATCGTTGTATAAGTCGTAATGGTACTTAGTGCACAGAAGTATACTGAAGATGAAAAAAACATATACCACACACTAGGATTCCAAGTTGCGAGTGGCATGAACACAAACTAATAAGACATCACAAACACCCACGACCTGAGAACAACCAATTAATTACCAATCAGATGACCGTCTACCAGGGCCAGTAATTCAATTCCCGGGATTCCACTACCAACTAAATTGCAAGGTCCTCTATATAATTAGTGTCGCGTTCGCACGATCGCGGAGCGCCATCGGTCGTAGATTTTCTAAAATTGCCAGCGAAATATGTATCGAGGGCTTATTCCGCCATGTTAACGTGTATTATGCTAAAAATGCGGTATCGGTGGCAGCTTCACTTTTTAACAATATTATTGTTGAGTTGTTGACGAATAACTGCCATGTCTGAATCTATGTATATTTAAAATGGTGCTATAACGCTAACAGCCGACATAGCGTTAGCATGCTCGTGCGTCTATACTGTTTTAACAAATCAAACGCTTATATAATCCGCCACCGCCAGTACACGCAAACACGTACGCAAGTACGAGAATGCACACCTAGGACACAACGGGAACCGAGCATTGCATATTATTTAATATTTTTTCCATCACTTCCCTTAGTTTCCTTTATTTATGTCTATAGTTCTATACTAATAATAATAATACTATAACGGGGTCCAGAATTGAATATCGATACTAGGGATGTTATGGATATATTTCGGATCCGGATATGGATACGGATATATGAATAATATTTTACCGGTTTCGGTTACGGTTATGGATATAAATT
>DWPT01000936.1:0-20736 GCA_018251895.1 Agathymus mariae mariae
ATTGTTGTAATACAAACTCTTTAGACTTAAAAATATTTTCTATTTTTAGTTCAGTTTGCTATTAGAGTGTGTATTTATAATTTTTTTTAATTAAAATTTATTTTATTAATTTTCGGTCTCAAAAAGACATCAATAGTAATTATAATCAAGAGCCTTTTTAATTATATCGATAAAGAAGAATGACATTCACCATGATTGTGTAGATGGTAAACACTTAACCTGCCAACTAATCTAGATATTTTATTTTTATCCTGATAATGTTTCATAATTTATTGTTAGAGCAATTCATATTACTGTCAGTATCTGTTGTACAACTGATTTTCAAGAAGTTCTCCGACCGTGTAAACAACTTAATCTAAAATTCAACTTAAATATAACAGTTTATTTAGTACCATCCGTTATTTTACGGCTGGTTTAATCAACATTAAACCCTAACATCTACCAAATAAAACCTTTACTAAGCAATTCTTCGGAATACAAAGTTATTACATGATTCGAATTGTATCACGAAATAAGTTCAAAAACGAGTTATTGCAAAATGGCCGTGAACAATATAATTGAAAAGCTTGTTATAACCGAGTACGTGTCCCACTTTTACCGCTGTAATGTGGGGACATGCTGACAATTAATCCTTACGAAACAAGTTATTGTCAATATTTAAGTTTTCAAACTTGTCAAAAATAAGATTACAATTTACTTCAACTATTTATAACACGATAATCAGTTGTAATTCACAACAACATGCTGAAATGTGTAAATCGCTCAGAATACGTTCTGTATGAATTGCTTAGACTTACAAATTGAGTGAATCGCTATGGCTAATGTTAGTCGCTCATAACCCTTTGACTTATATGATTCGGTATATAGCACTTGGCTTGTAAGATTCACTTACACATTAAGGTTTGTATGACCACTCACATCCTCGGAATCTTGTGGCTTCTATAGAACTATCCTGCCATTTGTTTTAATCGCTCCACTTACGATTTATGAGAAACGCTCATAGCTTGTATGATGCACCCGGAGCGCTGCGTTTTGTAGAATTCGGTCATAACCCTTACGTGAATCGCTGCTCATAATAATATGGCTTCTGTAAATCGTTCATAACTCTTCAGCTTCAGTGAAGAAATTCTAGTCTTCCTGTTTCAACAATTTTTGTGGGTTTTCTATCCATCTATAAAAATTGTTACGGCAAATGATCGTAATAATCAATTATTTTCAAGTTTACTGACAATCAAGTTCAATTAACTTTATAATGACGTAACCGGACCTTACTTTAGTTGTGCCAATATAGTTATTAATATTAACGACTGCATTCATTATTTGCAGGTGTCATTAATTTGTACTAGAAACGGATTTATAAAAATTGTCAAGGCGATCAATGAGAACTACTTGATATTCATATAATGGAAAGTAGATCAGTAGCAAGACTTATCATTTAGAATAGGCCCCTAGCCTAGCAATGACGAATTACGCATTATCTTTATATATATATATATATATATATATATATTGTTTTGCTCTAGAAAGATGGTCTTAGCTAGGTAGTCACAATTTACACATGAGGTTTGATTTATGCTTGAAAGTATATAGTCCAGCGCACAGCGATATAAGGGATTTACCGACATCGCCTTGTAACACTATGACGAACAATACATGAAGTGAAGTAATTAAAATTATATTAGTTGTCTACAATGACGTCACGTAATCGCAACTTATATTGCTACCGGTAAGACCGGACCGGCGCAAGGAACTTTAAAGGACTCGAGTAACTAATATACAATGAATTTGAGCGTATTTGGTTCCGATCAAAATAGATAGAAAGAGAGAGAGAGTTGTTTTGCGTTTTTATTGTTTGTTCTCTTATTTATAATGTCCATATTCCACAAAGTTCTATTGTTACATATTTGACATGTCTTTCAAAAGTCAACAATAAAATATTTTCTTTTCTTAATTGCAATTAATAGCTCCGAAAGCCGAGCGGAAAGCTAACAATAGCCTTTCAAACCAAGGTCAGGTGACAGCGAGCGAGTCAGGTACAAAGTAGTGCTAACGACCCCAAACGGCCAATAATGACGAGTGACGAACTAGAGGAATAATGACGAAATCGCTTTCACCGCCGTGAAAGTAATCGGCCGTGCCGCGCCATTCTTAATTTTTTCGATCATCGCTAAAGCAAGCTACGCTTCAGCATGCAAATTCGACAAGTCAATATTTAACAATATATTACCCTGTAACGTAGATATAGAAACTCAATTGTTTATCTCCTTCATAGAAATTATTTTACCTCCTCAGTTATAACGTTTGATTGGATTCACAAGAGATAAACATATATATACGTTAACATCTTGAACCGTTTTAAAGTTCCCAGAATTGATGAATAAATTTACCTGAAACAATCAAAGAATAATTAATTACATTATTGCAGAACAAATTAAATTTATGATGATAAATAAATTATAATTTCCATGCGCACAGACAAGTTTCCAGCAATTAGCAAAATAAATTATTATTGCATTATTAATTTCACTTAACTTGATGTTCGACGCATTGGGAACGTGAAGTTTAGGTACTTTGGAGTTCCGTATACAATCTGGTAGTATATATAACGGCTGATTTTTACCCTAACTATCCCTTGTTGCTGCTCAGAAGATACAGCAGCTGTAATTGCATATTTGAGTTGCAATAAACAAAGATAGATTCACATTTCTATTTGTTAAATGAATATATCTCTGAGCGGATCTATTCTTTAAACTAGAAATTTAATATAAGTAAATTAAGATTAAAAAGGCCGTTTATAAGGTATAAATAAGTTATTAAAATCGGCTGTAAGTGAATGTATCTTTATACCATGTCGCTTATAACTAGTGTACAATATTCAAAATGCTCAAATACACATCTCTTATATATATCTTTTAATTTCTCACAGTCTTAATTACTAAATATTTTCATTTCATACCAGCTTACATATAAGCAAACGCGAGTGACGATTGATGATCATAGACGGGTTAAAATGTTTGTGGATAGATTTTACAATGTTGTATCATCTAGTCAGGTACACAAGGCGTCTTATCAGTTAGCACGATTACTGCTGAGATTCAACTTAGTGGTAAAGAACCTTCAACAAGAGATTGTCTTGATCTGAGAGATTAATGCCTTGCCTCGTCCATTGATTATGCAACCGGAGAAAATTGGTTTGGAATCAGGGAAAAATCCCTAAAATAATTAATAATAATAGTAATATTGCTCAGAGGCAGCACAACTGAAATAGCAATTGCGACATTAATGTTCTCTGAACTTATTTTATTTCTACGGAATCAATTTCTCACTTTTATTAATGCGTTCTAAACAGTTCACCAATTAAGGTAAAAACTGGATCAATTAAGCATTTAATTCAGCTAGCTTCCGCAAAGGTTAAGTGTAACTGGTGTCGGGCAATAACATTTATTTACTGCTATACGCGAACAATTGCGTAGTGACTATATTATTTTTGAAAGGAAGGTGTTTAAGCTATCTATGTGAATATTTCGGTATCGCAAACCATATTTTTCATGTTTAGGACCAGGGCTACCTTACGGTAAGTGGTCAACGTTGCCCATGAACATCTGTGACACATATAACCCATGTAGCATCGAAATTAGTTTCAAGGGTACAACTTGACCTGCAACAAGAGGTGTCATTGACTCGTTCGTCGTGCAGCAGAGGACATCACGAGCAGGTAAGTTGACTTGGGTTTAACGATGATAAATTCCCCTTAAAAATCATAGAGAGGCGTGCTTTTTACCGCTAATGAACTATCTTTAGTGTATTCATTTACTATGTATACAAACATTATATTACCCTGAAATTCTGTATGTGAAATTTTATCCGTTCAATCGTTTCAAATTTATTTAGTTGTCACAAAGTGACCAATAGACGGACGCAATTTTTTTCTTCTTTAGAGCACTGTTTTTTATCACCATCTATAACCATAGTATTATATTAAGATAACGAAATAAGGAAACTCGAATATCTTTTAAATGTTCGCGCGTGCCGGTAATTTTTTAGACCATAGTGCTCTGTATTGGACATTTGCGTTTACCGTTTATTTCCTGACTCACTAAACGTAGTTAAGTAACCGAGCGTAACATCGTGTTGCAATAGTTATAAATACCGCTGAGTTGAGATTCAAACATTCAACCGTTCACTGCTTGAGAAAAACAATTAAATCGCGTCTTGTAACCACGTGTTTAGTAAGCGTATGTTATTCTGTCGACACGGCTGTTGCTCTATCTGATCTTTAATAAGGGCAGCCTTAAGGTAAGTATATTTCAAGTGTAATAAGTAATTATTAAATACGTTCCGAGGACAGACGCTTAAGCCTATCTGTAATAATGAAAAACATGTTCAATGTTTGTTTTTCAATTTAAAAGTCAAACTACGCCATAGCTTTAACAATTACCTACAGTGCGTGGTCCCGGGAAAATAAGCGGCAAGAAAATAGGTTTTTTTTTTCCTACTCACACAAAAGATTCTATTTATTTATATATATATATACTTCACGTCCAAGCAATCTTGTATTTAAAGTCATCGTTTAGTTTGTAATAACCTTTATTCATAAGAATGCTTTTGAATAGGTTTTTAATTTACGGTACAGTATGGGTTTTTCGTTAATTCTAACCGAATTTTGTTAAAGAGTTTGAGATTTAGCTAAGTCTGATATTTCATAAACCCAAAATCACAGCCGTATTTTTACAGACGATTTTAATAATCTATTTATACTATGTTAGTTATCTACGCTGGTTAAAATATTGTACTAGAGTAGCTCTAATTTAATTTATATTTTTCAAATAGTAAGACGGATACACATCTCTATAAATGGAATGTGTCTATCACTCGAATCTTTAATCATTTATCAATTGTAAATTAGTTCATAAAAAACAAAAGCGTATCAATAACCATCAACAAGGAATAGGTAGGTTATAAAAAAGCAAGCACTTAAGAGATTTTGCCACTAACGGTCACCCGTCCAACTAGCAACCGCGCCCGCAGTTGGTTAACTGGTCGATCACTTACGACTGTCAGAAGTCATCGAGCTGTGAAGTCATCGCTTGAGCTTCCACACAAACAATTATTTAATATTACGTATCTAGTAACAACCGTGACGGAAATTTCGTCAATAACGGTCACCCATCCATCTTCCGGCTGCACGCGAAATTACTCAACTCAGTCGATCACTTACGGTTGAAGCAAACCGTCGGGCTTTGACCGCTTCTACCATCTGTTACATTATTATATGTTCTTTTTATATTACTATTGAAAAGTCATGTAACCCTCGGCCTTGCATTCATAACAAACTTAAATTACATAAGCCATTGCCATCGAGTGTATTAAATGCAAATAATCCTATATACAATTAATAATATTACTAAAATGTTATGGCCGTACATCACGCAGTTATGTTTCTTTGTTAATTAAATATGTTTATGATATAATTTTTCAAGCACAGTATACTCATATTAGTTTTATTGCATCATAAATAAGCTTTACTTGTATGAGTGAATGTAATTTTTATTCAGTTCCAAACGTATATATTGTTCAAAGAACAACCAAGAAATAATGACATTTATTAATTTTACAGCTTTAACCTGATATTCGCCTTAAGATCATCAGTTCATGATTAGTTCACAAAACAAAATATATTTAACTTGCTACCACACAAATAATTTTTTTTAATTCTTTAAAACGATAATAATATATTATAAAGCAATGCTATATTTAACAGGTTAGTTGGCTTTTGCAATAATTCAGAATTTAGTGTCACAAACAAAATTAATTTAATTTTTTCCCGCGACTATTCACAATGTGGACTGGGTAAAAGATGATAAAACTTGGCTTTCAAATAATTTTTTTTTAACACACAATCACACAAACAATAACCTCGTCAAAAAGTCTATTGAAGGTTATCAACCTTAAAAACCTAGGTGTACAATAAAGACGTTAACAACGCAAGGTGATCCGGCGGCGATGGGCGCGTCGGTGAAAGTGAATTCCACCTTGTGGCACGCAGTCGGTGAAAAGTGGACTAAGTAGGGCCCTTGCGAATCTCTCGCCTTTACGCTTCATTCAAAACGCCGACAGTAAATTACTGTACGGGTTTTCTGTGTGTTCATGGGAGATTAACATTTCTCTGCATTTTCACTGTTTCTTATACATCTGTCTTATAAGAACATTGCTGCTTGTACTCAGCGGACTTGTCATTATAACGGGCATAGAATGCAAATATTTTTTATTATCATGATTTTACAGAGAGATTTTTCTGGGGAAACTTCCGAGTCAGGTGGAATACCGACTGAGAATTAATCCTCACACGTCTATTATCTACAAGAAATCTAACTAGAATTCATATTAAGGTCCAGATTGCAGTACCGCTTCTAATAATGATATACAATTATAACAAGTTGGACCACTCAAACCCAAATGCAACTTATATGAAAAGTTGCGTCACTACATAAACAATATACGGCACAACTTTATACCCAAGGGAGAACGTAAAAACTTTTAGCAATACATTTATAAGTGATAAAGGTCAATCGCTGTACACAGGGTCTGAGTTATAAATAAGCTTAAATAACTCGTGTAACGACAAGTGAACTTTAATACGATAGTGTTTACTTAAAGGTACAGGTTTCAAGACGCTCATGACCACAGTTTGGGTGAACCATGACTTATTGAGTACTGCGTAGTAGTTATTTATCAAACGTAGATGATAGTTTTATTTTAAATCAATTTTTTACTTGAATAATTTGATGAATAAGCGGCATGATACACCCAAGAAAAATATTTTACTGTATTTTTACTTTCGTTTGAAAAATTTTAAATAATTACTTATATTGTCACAACCCAGAGCTATCCGATTGCTGGACAATGTTAAGGCCATAGTTTACCACGGTATACAAACATGAGTTCCATGATAGGTACCAGCTGGTACAAATCTATGCGAACATGGGGTATCCCTGGTGATATTTTCATTCCCCGATGAAAGTGATATTGAATTTATTTACGCTACGTACCTAATATAATCATGGCTATATGTACACGTACATTATATAATAATGGAAATATAATGCTTCATTTGTTTCTGTAACCACCATCAATTAAACCGACAAAATATTTTCTTAACCGCCTACTTGATTTGCACGATCTCTTAAAACTAGGTTAAAAATTTTCAGGTAAAAAGTGTGAAATATTTCAAGCCAGCTCGATAAAAACGAGTTTCGGTGGTATTATGAATTGTAATTTCCTTTCATTTTCATTTCTTTTCTTTTTGCTCCCTATTTATACTTTCTTTTTTTATCTCAATATCTTTAGTACTTATTTGGAAGTATATTTTTTATCATCCAATACTTTATATATATATATATATATATATATATATATACTGTCTGGCTCTGGGATCGAAATCCTATAGAAATCATATTCGTCAATAATACTATTTCTTCACTCTATATATATTAGTTATAACCAGTGAAGCAGGTTTATACACAAATCCACAAATAGATATCCCAAACCTAAGCACAAACATATGTTAGAACGCTGCAAATTGTAAAATGAGTCACATGCAATCTAAAACAGTGACATTTCGAAGAGCCTGCAGTAACCAGGACCACGGTACCATCTAGGCGCTCAATGAATCGGTGATGACGTTGAAGGATGATTGAGGCCACTTACCATCAAGTGACATGACTGTTCATATAGCGGATATTTGTAAAAACAACTAGCTGAACATAAATTTCAGATAATTGTATTTGAAGATCGGATTTAAAATCAAATTTGAAAAATAATAACAAATTCAAAATCAACCCCGTTGGAAAACATATTACACTGGCACTATATTGCAGTTCCCACGACTTCTGATACGCCTGACTGCGTCTGCTAGAACGGAATGCAATTTAGCAAGATCGCTCTTAATTACATACAATCTCTTGCACCTACATACGTAAAGACAACACGAAACGTGATATTATATAACAGAATTCGGCAATATGATCTTGATGTAACGTTTGACAGCCGAATTACGGCTTGATGAAGGACAGCTTACAGAGAGAAGGGTGAGTTGTGATTTTCATTTCTGTTCCTACTTTTGCTTGTCAAATACCAATGCTTAAATCTACTGCCGTCATGATGCATAAAATTATCTAGAACGCTATTGTCCTCATACAAAAGCTTAAAATCGAATGGCTGATATACATATCGTAATACATAGACGTGCATGAAGTACTTTGTTTACTAAGTGACAAAGCAAAACGGAAAAAGTACACTGAGATGATCAAGACGCACAATTGATTTTAGCATCGGTAGATAAATTACCCCACCAAAATATACGATGTTCACCTTTACATACGATCCCGGACTAGGATTCCCTGCATCATGAATCACATGGTCAACCACAAATGTGACAGTTATCTGCCACATGAGTATCCGATAAATGCAGGAACCGAATCAAGATCCTTTACTTAACAAGGTCCAATCTTACCAAGTAAACTATATCGTCTAAATTCTTATTTCTGTTTCTCTCATAAACAAGAAAACTCAGTTCCTAAAGTGTTTAAGTACCTTGTTCATATGACATTTCTTCTCGTTAAGGTCAACCACCAAAAATGTTTGTAGAAAGCTGTCTATCTATCCGAGAATTGACTTCCGCGTGTCACACGTCACGTGTCACGTAACAATGTTAGTAACCTTGAATAAAACTAAAAACTTCTAGAAGTTTAACTAGTTTGTGCCTGCGCCATCGGCCACAAATAATGACGTTCATTTCCGTTTCCTACAGGGTTGTATCAATCATAATGTCGAATATGAGCATAGCGCCTAATTACAATTTTAGAGACTGTTAAAATTTTACCGGAAATTTAGGCAGGAAGGTGGCTGCTAGCCTGGCATGCTTCACGAAAAGATAATATTAGTAAGAGCGAGGATACTGATTTTATTGTACATCCTTTTCCTGTTGTTTTCCTCTCTACTGGACTGAATTTTATCTTACCTGGTAATGGTACACATGAACATCTTCAATCCTTTATTTCCTATCAGGATCCTTTCTTACCGTATTCGATCATCCGAACAAATGTTTCAAGATATCTTTCGCAGTTTTAAGCATTGCAGCATTATCTTGAAACTGACTGGCTGTTAATGTTGAACACAGACAGTATCGACTTTAAGATCAATCTAACCTAAAGCTGATTATTCGGTCATCGGACCAACACCCGTAAAGGAACAATTTATACGAAGATTGCAGAGACATTAATAAATTAGATGATCTGTGCAGTAAGAACCGGTACCGGCGATTCATTAATAGTGGATTAAGCCAGAGTTCATGTAAGTATTGTATACTTATATACAGTTTATATATTTGTGTACCCATATAAAAAGTTACAGAAATCATACATCATAATTGAAATGAAATGAAATTTTGAACAAACTGTCACGTTTAATTTAACGAGTGTCTTTGTTCATTAATGGTCTCGTTGGTGTTTTCATTGTTTGCGCAATAATGCCATTTGTCACCTTCAATTTCAGGGCAAATAGTCGCAAGTCGCAAATAGTCTAAGGCGTATCAAAATTTTCGAGGGGTGAAAAATTCAAACGTAGTTAACGCAATAATAACGTGATTATATTTGTGAACCAATTAAGTAGGACATTATTAAAGGCCTTGACCTAACTAGTTGAGCTTTCTTCGTCAATTCATCTATTAGACAAGGAAGTGAAAAAGGTAGTACTACTCATTAAAGTCCTGCCTCAAGTTAAAATATATTTTCTCTATTTACCGTATATGAAACGCCACGCAACATATTTTCAATGGTTGCTTAAATGTATAATGAATTACATATGTTTAATATTATAGGAAAGCTTATAGGCCAAGCGTGGATGTCAGAGTTCTCACCCCTTTGAGAATAGCAAAAATAATGCATGATAATCACAAATACGCACCTAACTTCCAAGAAATTGCAACAGATTTGAACATAAGTTTCTAAAATTCGAAAATCACAGTTCAAACCACTTATCTGCATTAACAATACGAAATACAGCCAGTTGAGTAAGAAAGGCGCTCACTAAAAATTGATAGCATCCATTTTTCCAATTCACGAAGGCACTGCGACACGGCGGGTACAGCTCCGAGGCTAGCTAGTTAATCAAACTATTGGAACTGGTAAATTATTATAAAAAGCCTCACGACCTTAAGAGTGCCTCAATTAATTCACCTGTTACTAGATCAAGTACTTCCCGCTCGCCTTAATAAACCTACATTACCCAAATTGTAATCACAGTCGTAATTGAATGTAGAATGATCATGGTTTGAAGGTTGAAGCACGATTAACTTTTAACTCGCTTCTAACTTAATTTCTTGTGGCTTCAGAAATAATACTACTAGACACTAACTTAGAGAATTTAAGAATTGTTATTCCTGTCGCTCGTATACTATACTGTCCTGTATAATTATAGGAGTTGGAATATGTAGCAGTGGAATATTGGCTTGCTTGGCTTCAATCCATTTGCAGCCCACTGCATAAAAATTAGTCTCTGCTCGTAATTGAACTGCTCAATTATTGGGTTAGTGGCAAACCAAGTGTCGGAAGTTGTAGTCTTCAGAAAGCCTCCAACATGGATATGTAAAATATAATGTTATTAAATTTCATAATTACTAAATAAGACATTACTTATTTAATTTCTTTATCGCGTGATACTGTGATTCAAATTATAATCAAAATGTATTAAACAAATTAATTTATTATAATTTGGTTATTGTTTATTGTAACATGATATAGTTTCCTTGTAAATATGACATTGCATGTCGCATGGAATTCAACGTAGGCGTTGTGTCTAATTAAACCGAGTTATATTTTTAATAAACATTAAAATATATGTAAACTTAAATCTCGCCATCAATTTTGTCTGGAAATTTTTTGTATTACCTGTTCAGTTATATCATTCAGGCCGTGGTAAAGCTTGAATTCAGATCATATCCGTACAATGATAATTGATTACTTACGATGTAACATTAACATTAATGTGCCTTTTAATTTGATTTATAGATATCGATTCAGTGGATTTGACGCGATGAAGATAATTTATTAGAAGCGGAGTGACATAGAAGTCACATCGTGTCCGTGATCCATGAAAGCGGATTGAAATATCGGTAAAAAATTGAAAAGTCATGCTTACTCCTTACATTCAAAATGAACAGAGAATTGCAACAAAAAATTTAGAAATCCCAATAATTATCATTATTTTCAATGTATAGGTAAAGCCTTATTATAATTGTATAATACACCCTGATGTCCTAGAAATCTTTGTTCTGGTATTCACTACTAGCAGCCTGTTCCGACTTCGCTAAGGTTAAACAGTTAATTGTTATACATGTATGCACACATTTTATGGCCTATGTTCATCAGGAGTAATGTACCTTTCAAATCGTGAAATAATTTTCCAGAGAGGTGCCGTGCTTCCGCATATACACTCACAACTCACAATATTTGCGCTCTCTCATTACTAGATTGGTATAAATTAATAATCTGACTACAGTGCCATCTATTGAATTCCAACATAACTATGAATCATTGAACAAAACAAACATATTTTATGAATATAACCTCAATCGAGTAAATAATATATAAGTCAAAAGATACGCATAAACGATTTACAAAAAGTTAGATAACATGTTTCCTAAAATACTCAATCAGTCCACATCGAGTTGTTAACATAACTTCCGAAGATCTGACATATCACGTTGATTCATTAATTATTCAATTTACAACCTTAACCTTTGAACATAAAATTTATGAGCGTGACATTACCTTATAGTAAAGGAATCACATAAATCGTACAATTGTCGAGATGGTGGCTTTGCACTTATGTCTATCAGATAATTACAAAGGTCGTATAATTAACTCGTGTGCAAAACATATCCATCTTTAACAACATCGTTATCACTTGAACCTTTATAAGATATCTATCCAGTTTAGAGGTTTTGGATTTTTTGCGATTCATATTCCCATTATCAATGTCGTATGAACGACACGATGGGTGTCTGTATTCCAAAGACTAAATAATAATTATTGTTCGATTCTACAAGTTCAAGTCACAAATCCTGGCGACAGTTACAATGGTAAATATAACGATTAAACTCATAATGAATTATAGTTGTATTTATATTTAATTACCATTCGTTATGTTTAAGTCATCTATTATGGATAAATTAAACTCAATATTTGATAATAAATTTCATCTGAGCGCGGAATTAACTATAACTTTAATCTGTGATAACAACTATACACAAGACTTCCGCCTCAGTAATTATGGTGATCTAGTTAGTTTCGTCACAAATTACACTTTCTTGACCCACTATTGGGCTTGGCTCTTTACTCAGAACTAAACATACTTACAGTTATGAAAACTATAGCTGTTCATACTTAAGATGACTTCTCACACTCATTTGAAAATAAACGAAAAAGTCTCTTTAGGAGACTTAAATAGCTCATTCTTCGCTGAAGCAACTGAAACTTGCATATCTCAAAAATTGTATATGGGTCCACGATTCTAACTTAAGTAGTCAAAACAGAAGATCGACATTCAAAAACGATATAAGAAGCATAACTTCAATATTCTCTTTTTCTGTGTTTTATCTGTGAGATTACAGAATCAAAAAACTAGCCTGTGACATAAAAGTCCAAAGGTTTATAGGGAATTCTGCTGGAATACTCAACTTTAAAATGCTCTAATAACCAATGTCAATTTTCACGACATATTAACTTCTAAAGCGTGACCTTTTCTATGTCATTGTGTTTCAAATAAGGCTTTCAAATCCTCGAGATACATGACACTGTGATGATTTAACATGTCATGTTAAGTCATGAATCTCTATTGTAACGTAACGATTATGTACAGTTCTACACTGAGTTTTATGTTAAGTAAGTAATGAGAATTATGTCACTAATTCGTAAAGGTTATGATGATTTCAATGCTTTTATGTGATTAAATGTTAAGTAGGGCAGCGTGAGTATCTATTAATTAATTTGTTTCTGATATTTTGCACACAAATTTAAGTATTTGATAAACTCTATCCAAGGTAATTGTAAAAAGTGATGCAATAAGTAAATAAGTACATTGCCTGAATGCTTCAGCGAAATTTATTAAGTATTATTTAATTAGTTTTAGGTGATTATGGCGAAATAAATGTGTGTTGTTCCTTTGTTCTGTCTTTCTAGAGTTCTTCGATCCTAAGTCCTAGGTCCGATTTTAGGAAATACTCAATAACCACACAAATGCCAAATCCGTATCGTCATTTAGTAAGGCTGGATATGATCAGAAAGTTTATTTACTTATTAAATTTGGTTTACTTGAGTGTAATATAAAATACTGAATTAACACTCAAAGCATTCTCTACCAGTCAACATTTGGAATACGCAAATATCAGCGATCGTGGAATTTATATATATATAAAACGGGAAAAAATATAATATATTAGTCGTTAGAAACACGCACACACACACACACATGCACGTAAATACACTGACACATAACACACAATTATAATTCATTAGAATTTCTTAAATTCTATTCTTAAATTGAACAACAGTTTCATTATATGGGAGAAGACGCTGGTCTTTGAAACACGGTCTCGACTACCTCAGGGACCAGAAAATTCACAACTATCATGTACATGTTTGGTTTTCAATGAAGAACTATTATTATTATTAAAAATAATATTATTATAAACTTACATATACAGTGTTTTATTATTGACTCCTACGAAAAATATGTCTTCTAAATTCTTCAGTCAACTTTATATCCGGAAAAACATACCATGTTCAAATAAATTTTGAACATGTAGATTAGTGTGGCAACATTGTGCATAGTTATTTTTAGTGTGCATAATCATTGTGTAATTTTTCATGTCTGTGGTTGGCATAATGTCAAAAAACGGAACGTAAAAAAGCTTTGTACCAAAGCTCTTCTCCTTTTCCCGCTCTCGCTACTGCTTGCATATAAACCAGAATATTGTATTGAACGAATACAGTTCATTTTAATTGTCTCGCGTGTTTTATTATATATATATACTTTATACTCGAAATGAGTATCGAATGAAACAGGGCCAACAGAAATATTTACTCAATATCAATATCGTTTCAAAACAATCTTTAAAGTGATCAAGCCGAACTGAGAAATTAGAAAGTCCATAGCATTGGTTCGAACCTACCTACTCATCTTATACATACAAACGTCCAGATGAACCACACGCACACATTGTACGTTACTCTTCTCACACACAAACATGAACGCATACATATACAGACTTGTTTGACCTTTCATCAGATTGTGAAAGTGTTTGGGGTGTGGGCTCAGTACCGCGGGATTTTAACGCTCGTTACGAGTGATTGTGGTTATGGTAACTTTTTATGAATGAAGTTATGATACTTAACGTGTAATGGTGCCGAAGTCTTAAATGGTGGACCAGGGTTTGAATCCGCCATAGGCCTTAATTTTGTATGAACTATAGCCGTGAGTTCTCTGTAACTGTAATCTTAATGACGAGAATATTTGAGTGCGGTCAAAAGAGATATAGAGAAGATCTTCAAATAAATCGGATAAATCAATCAAAATGAAATAGAAAGAGAAAGAAGACATTTCAAAACAGGTCATCTCAAAAAAATCGAGAATCATCCTTAAAGTTTGAAAACAGTAGCGATAATTAATTAATTTTTCATCTACTCTTTACATGGTACTCCCAGTTGCGTACCAACTATCGGGCGTAACTACAGTGCACAATCTTGACAGACGAGTATATCAATTAAAATTAAATAACTTCCTATGTTGTGCATTATGTTATAATTTCTTGTTGTATGCAATCAAACACAGCCATCCTAATTTAACTGGACCGTTGAAACCTGTTTTATGAGTCTTTCTAGTTTTAGTATAGTGCATGTACCTGACTGAAATTTTGAAACATCTTTATTCGATGCAAATAATATCATCCATTTATTCTTAGTAAGACGCGAGCAGTTTAAATCCCGTTTTCCCGCTACCTCCTATCACTAAATACCAATCAGCCGGCACTCCACTCATCTTCACATCTAAACTAATAGCTACCAGATAAAGTTACTCTGGTTATAGTGCTATGTTAATAGCTACATTGGTTATAATTCGTGAGGGTATATAGTCTCATTTAATTATTTACAGTTTGTTAAAAACATTGCGATAAACTTAACACTTTTAAAATTTATCGATTAAAAAGCTGTTCGGAGAATCAACAAACTTGCCATTTGACAAAAATTACCCTTGTGGGAGTTGTTTTTAGGGTTACCTGTATATTTACGAAGTACTTTCCTTTTTTCTTTCTTCTTTGGCGAACAACGTATTAGTGATGTCTTTGGTTTGACTAATAAATTACACGGGCGATAGTGACCACCTACCGTCAGATGGCTCGTCTGCTCGTGTGTCGTCTATTTACATAGAAAAGTAGCCAAAAATTAGGGTAATGTTGCTGATGTTAACCTTTATAATGGTGTTCTTAGTCTGTCCATGAGTTACAGGCATTTTCTCGGAGACTATTTACACTGCATAAAAGAAATTTAGAAAATACTTGAAGTTTATGAACTGTTGAAAAGTGAAAACTGTTGAAAGTTGTAAATAACGAATAAAAAATTAATTATGGTGACACTTATAAAATGCGATATAATTGAAAATGTAATAAATATCTGATATCATATTTAAGAAAAAACTGTGTAAAGATATGCTATGAAAACTATCTCGTAACTAATCTAATTGGACAATGCTGGTCTTTGTCTACAAACTAACAGGTACGAGATTATTAGATAGAGACGTTTTAGATACGGCTAAATATATTAAAACCTCCTATTCACCATACGACCCAATCTCATATGATCTCCATTATAATCTCAAATAGCGACAGGATACGAGTTGAGCTATAAATAAAGTCATAAGACATCAGTATATCGACAATCCGCATGTAATATAAACACTAACTTTACTACACTGTGATGTAACGTTGTAAGATGGTCAGCTAAATTTACTTACGATTACTATTAGGAAATAACGTTCACTTAACTCATTTGACGGTAAATGTTAAGCCTTCAAACACTCGCACTTCCTCAGTTTGCCTGGTGTTCCGTTTGACATGGATATACGTACTAATGAGCTATCACAAACGATCAAGATCTGAGAAGGTATTCATGACGTAAATGTTAGAAATATTATATATTTCCAAATAAATATATAGTATGTCGTATAAAGCTTAAATAAATTAAATATCTGCCTTAGTCAGGACTTAGGACACCGTCTGATGATTATAATAAAAAATATATTCTGTAAGTACTAATGAACCTAATATGACCCTATCTAATCTTAAATCACAGGCGACTATCATCAATCAATGTTTGATAAGGCGTCAACGCGCGGTCTCAACGGCACCGACCGATCGCCTCAGTGACCCACTGAGGTACAGGTTTCTCATCGTGAAGTCACTGGACCCATTCAGATCGTGTAGCGGGATGTATGCTCACACAGTCTTGGGTACTCGGAAGTCTCTACTATTTAAATATCGGAGAAAGACACGCATGGTTTTTATTTTGAAAAATAAATTAAATTGCCGACAGGACAATCGTTAAATAACGATTTAATCCCAAGATTTTTTTTAGTGGCAACACTAAAGTTCTTCAATGCCATCAAATAAAAACAGAAAAAGGGAATCGATTGACAAATAGAGAAGAAAAAGAAAAAAATGTTTCGTCTTCGCCAATTTATTATGTTTACAAAACTTAAGGAAAAGTTCATCTGTTCTGAGGTGGGGGCCTGGTGATGTGTCACACAGGTCGTCCTAGTAGAGACTCCAGTCTCTGACATAGACGATCTTACATCCAACTATTCACACATACAAGTGTATATTGTTTCTTTGTATTCATGTCCGTCTTTGTAGAGAGATAATAAAGATTGATTATTATTACTATTATCTTTAGTTAATGGTTGCAACTGTACCTACTCAGTTGCACTACACAGTTATTTATTAACTGTAATGCACTAATGAGTTACAAAATATACGTTACACATTCGACTCATCCAGGGAATTGAATAAAAACGTTATGAATACCTGTCTCTGCGGCCCACTGACCCAATGGGCGCGTGGACCCATTTCGATCACGTACGGGATGTACGCGCCGGCGCGGCTTGACGGAAGCGAGTTTACTTGGAATAAGTATTAGATAAAAAAATGTCAAGTACGAGTCGGAGTTTTAAATGGTTTCTACGAAGAAATAATTATAGTTTAAAATCGGTTCAATCGGTTTAAATACGGTTTTCCATAATTAAAGAGTTTAATTGTTGAGCCTACCTACACTATAAGAATATATAAGTATTTACTAAATTAGTCTATAGTAAGTATTAGAGAAATGTATTACGCAATCATAAATATATGAAAATACTTTTTTTTTCTCGTAAGTTTACTTTAAATCTAATACATTATAAATATTTTACTATGATATTGGCATGATACATATTGTTCCCAGATACTTCAAGTTAGTTGCATGGCTCATAATTACGGATAAACTTTCATAAACGAATTCTCAAATCAAAAACTTATTCTTGTCTGAGAATGCTTTCTAAATAAGTTTCTGATTACTATAAAATTTACCAAAAAAATAATTGACCGCTATTCTTTCTAAATATATGTATCTAAATGTATTTTTTATGAAAATTATGAATCAAAGATTAAATATGTGACGAAAGTGTTAGGCATTAATAGACGTCATTAACAATTGTATTTGTTATTAACATTATTCTACAAAGCATTATGTTAATAACAAATACAATTGTTAATGACGTCCGAGTGTATAATTTCATAAACTATTATGCTAATTAATTTCTATTTAAATATTGACCCAATACACACACACACATTCAGGTTTTAGTGTCATTACGCCCATTTCAATCACGTGCGTACTACGTGCGACGGTAATGGACGGAAAACGCGAAAGTGTGGCCCGAAATGCCGACTGCATTCGAACAAAAATATTTGGACCGATGATATGACAGTCGCAAAGCCTCAGTGGAAAATGTTCTAGGTTTGAAACGCTAATACTTTTAAGGAGCTAACATTTAACTACATTTCTCGAATGATTAGTGCTCCTATACGTTAACGTATCCCACCCGCAGGCGTGTCAATACAACGTAAGCTCAGCGACGTTTTGACACGATCTCGATTGAATCACCAAACCTAAAACACGCCCATAGTATGATTTTAAAAACCCTTAATTATGTTAATAACTACGGTTTTAAAGTCACAAAGTTTGGAAAAATATTTAGCGAATTTAATATTTTTCCAACGTTAATTTGACACGTCGACTATTTTAAGCACATATTTAAATAATAGATTTCGCATTCTGAACTTCAATATTAAAACATTGAAATATACAGACAAATGGTTTATATATTGCCTAATTAACGCTCTGTTGCCTAATTAAATATCTGTGGTGCTAAATTGCCTCACATTTGCCTGACTATGTATGTGTAGCTTTAAATTCAAGGTTAGCAACCAATAAGCAACCAGTATGGCATAAGTGACTTGTTGAGCGACGGGTCATTTGGTCGGGGTAGACTTTTGTGACAGACAATTATTAGCATATATATAAGCAGGTAACTTAGTCGTTCATGTCTTACGGCTATGCGAATGTCATGAGGAACCTTCCTTCTAGTGTTAATTTCTAATGTTCCTTACAATTAAAAAAAATATTAAAAACCCCTTAGAGCACTTTATAAGGGTTCTACAAGTTTTCCGATGATGTTTTTCCTTTATCGTATGACTTCAAAAAATTACAGTAACTTGTGAATTTGAATATCATCGAAGTCTTATCTAAGGTTAACATTTCGTTATGCTTTTAAACTTTTAAACGCCAGTAACTTTAATAACGCCAAATAACAGCAGCAGTTGTAGCCCACTGTATATATTTATATTTTTATTTATCTATATATTTTTTTTATTATTTCCGTATTTACAAGTGAATTATCACTTGCTTTTGTGAAGGAAAAGATTGTTCGTAAATCTGCATATCTGAGAGTTGTCCGTAATTCTCATAGGTCAGTCTATGTCTACCAACCCACACTTAGCCGGCGCGGCGAACTGTGGTCTGAACCCAGCAATGGAAAAGTTATATGTTATAACCAGTGGCCCTCCGACTTCCTTCGGGTGGAACAATTAATTGTATATTCATGAATATAAAAAAAATTTGCCTTGATTAGACATCATTAGGTTCACTGATTTCGTACATAGCGTATCATCTGCGCATCAGCGTTCTCACTACGTACCAATTTTCATTGAGATCGGTTAACCCATACTTGAGTTATAACGGCACAGACAGACAGACAGACAAAAATTTTCAAAATGGTCAAATTAATGTCGGTGAGTTATGATAATAATAATTTCATAAACGATTATTTATCTTTAAATTTGACAAAAAATGGAATGTACAGACAGATAAACACTACAGATTTATAAAGTAGTACAGTTGATGAAACTATTACACATACTATATCGCTAATTAAAAATATCAATTTTTATAATACTTAGCATTACTTAGAACACACTAACTTATCACAACATGGCGTCTTGCAGTGATAATCGAATCTTATGACTCATATATTGATTATGTTTTGCAGACAAAAATTCATTTGTCTGAATGCCGAGTTACAAACGAAAATATCAGATGACACCTTTGAATACACTAAAATGCTTTGAGTATTAACATATTCGAATATAATATCGTTTACGTTTACTATCTTCATCATCATTTTAATTGTCATCATGATCATTACAAAAACAAAAACACAAATATCACGAGTGCCCGCCATTATATGAATTTAAAATCATTATTATCGCAAACCATAACTAACGCTGATGATCTCTGTTACTTTGTTTCAATGTAAGGGTAAAGGCATTCATTAATCCACTCTGCTAGTCGATTGTGGATAGCAAACTTCACCTTATTCCCTATGGGTGACAGACACCCTTTCTAAATAACGGATTAATTATCTGCTAACGATATGCGCAATAAAACAAATTCAGAAATAGAACAGTCCAATATTGACGCAAGAGATATCACTTATCTCGTAATCTATTTGATTCAGTTAATCATGAGTCAACGAAACTCGATATTTTTCTAACATCTCTATATTTAAATTTTTTATTTGGAATAAGAGTGATTAAAGTTGACTATTATTTTTATACTAAGTATTTAAAATATATTATCTCGCTTACTACATGAATATATATATATCTAATTAATAAGAAGGAAGAGTAAATATTGCTGAGAAATTCATACAGACCTTTTCTGAGTAAATTTTATTTGCATTGGGTAGTCACTTGTCAGAATTTAATGACAGATAAACCTGTCAACTTTACATCCAGTTCGTTCTACGTCTTCATCATATAATAAACTTTAAAAAATAAGCTAAGTAAAGTGAATACAAAAAAAACATGTAACGCCTGTACAGCCAGCAAAAATATCATCAACATTTTGAAATATCAAATTGTTATTACAAGGTTAGGAGATAATGTATATATTATACATACTTTATATGATTATTATCATTATGATTGGTAAACAGTTTAACGCTTTAATTACAATTAACTAAAAATACTTTTGAGTGTATTAGCTCACTGTTTTCCTTCGCACGTAAGAGAGAATTTAAAAAGTT
>DWPT01000937.1:0-20730 GCA_018251895.1 Agathymus mariae mariae
TATTAAATACTAACAGCCCGTCCTAACATTGGTCAGCTTCAATGATTAATTATTGTACGCATGCGCTTGATACATAGCCAGTGTCCATCCGGAATAAATTACCTTTCAAATGGTAAAAGGATTTTGCAAATAGGTGCCGTAGTTCACGAGATTACCTTCCGCACATATACAAACTCAAATAATTCGCACTCTCTAAATAATATTAGCATGAATGTCTTAGGTACCTTAGATTTTGCTACAGTTCCTATGAAGCGTATGTAGGGTCGTCTGTGATGTATGGGGAAATATATTTATTGAATTTCACAGTTGCGACACGAAACCAAATTGCATTCAAAGTATGTTTTAATATTCTCCTAGAGTCGTACTAGAAATTCTCGTGTGGATATATATGCAGACTAGAACTATTTATATAAGCTTCATAAAATCGATACGTACATAGCTTCTTTAAGAATGGATACAAATATCACTGCGTAGGAATCACCGATATGAGTTCTTCAGTCGAAACTACGCGGTTGATATGTTCAGATGACAGATAGGGACGATGAAGTAATTGCTAGTTAACAAGTTGGAAGACTATTTCCTCGCAGCTCTACCACGTGTCGATGAAGGAGGTTGGTGTTAAATTATGCTAAACAGTGATCGTTTCCTGTCACATGTGTCTTCATTAGGTGGCCGTTACCATAAAGAAGGTTAAAACCTCATCTTTCGTAGAATCTTTTCCATCCTGAGTAGGTACTTCAATGAACTGTAACAATTTCTATAATTATAACAAACTAAATTTGATGCTTTCTTTACGTGATTATTATTCAGTTATTTATATTGTGTTAGTTAAATGTTTGTTCTTGGGATGTTTGTATTGTTTTATTTGTATATGTCACTCGCTGTGACTGTTGTGTCTAGTGTATAGAAATGTTTTACAGCCCGTACATGTTAGTAATTTCTCTTGGAAATTTCATATTATTACAGTCATCGTGTTTCTATGACTTGGATATACATGATTTCTTTGCTCTTCACTTTACTTTACTTTGATTATTTGATTTTTTCTTTGATAGACATCTGAAGTATAAGGATGTCAAAAATACATTAACATTATAATAGAGTAAAATTATATATACATATATATATATATAAATTATATATATTTTTCTAAATTATTTTGTGGTTAGATGTAGTTGTCATTTCTGCCTATAAAACCTTGGTAGGGTTGCTTTAACGTACTACCCTATCTAACTGCACCAAAATAATGTTAGACGATATTCCAAAAAATAAGATAATTAAAAATTTTATTTTATATTTCGTGCACTAGAGTGATATTTTAATTAAATTTTACACTTTGTATATCCGCCTTAAGAAAGTGTCCTTCAAATAATTTCATTAAAAGTAATTCCTTATTCAGCGCATGGGAATACGTCGCATAAAAGCTTTGCAGTGACTCGAGAGCCGCCATCGCCACCAAATCGACCCAATATGGGCCTTTTCCCGTCGATTATTTTCGACCAGTCCTTAATGTTTTTATTTAACGCGTCGTATCGAACGGTGTCGCTCGCTCTAATTTATTGCTGCGTCGCGATCGTGTCGCGGGTTCCTGACGACAAAAACGCGGT
Organism: Agathymus mariae mariae; assembly: GCA_018251895.1. Taxonomy (NCBI): domain Eukaryota; kingdom Metazoa; phylum Arthropoda; class Insecta; order Lepidoptera; family Hesperiidae; genus Agathymus; species Agathymus mariae. Next base: position 1,605 of record DWPT01000937.1, read on the forward strand.
TGTCGACCGCGGCCCGCGCGAGCCGACCGCGGCTTTTTACACGCGCGTCCGTTTAATTACCCCGTGGGTAAAGGAACGCGTCGCCAGATATTTCGGCATACGATTCCGAGCCGCAATACCGCATCCAAAACGTTGGTATTTAAACGGTTAATATCTTGTTTAACTTTTTATGGGAAGTTAGTAAGAGAACGCAGTCCACATTTTAAGTAGCCATGCCCCACAAAGTTCATTATGCTTGGAAACATTTATTCCCTATTTTCGTTTCTACTATGTATCATATAGAAATAAAATCGTTTCAATAACTGTCTAGTAAAAAACAAATAAAATAGAATACTGTACTATTATATTATTGTCTCTGGACAATTTTCGTGGTTCTCTATGCCTACACCAACACGACAATACCAAAAACACGAAAAACAGAAAGATTTCCGAATCTGGTTAATCAAATGAATATTGTAGATTTCTGCGTTTCCATTTGTTAGTCCTGATAAAGTTGAGGGGAATAAATTTCTGAAGCAATGGGGAGCTGTTAGTTTTAAGGAAAACGTAATACGTTCACGTATTATAAGGGCAGTCGTATAAAATGTTAGAATATTTATTTACAGGAAACATGATAGTAAGATTTCAATTAGATTACATTTGCAATACAGGAGTTAGAAATAGTAGGATTTGTGGAAGAAGATGAAAGAAAGGCTAGAAAACGATGAGAAAAAAGCATATTTTAAGTACTGAAACATGTAATTCTATTTAATAATTTTTATGTACAAAGTTACGCAACGAAATTATCCACGCAGCCTCCCTGTCCGCGCGAGGGCCCAGACATACATTTTTAACGTCCATTGGAGGGTGAGAAGGGGGAAATTACAAAAGAAAACAGCCTTAATTTCCAATGTCATCTCCGTTCCGCCTAATCCTCTTATCGTTTTGTATATTGCCCTTTGAAAATTCATTTTTTTTTTTCGTTTGTCTAAGGAAAACATCGCCCCGTTCGTGCCGTTACCCTGTTTTGTTGATTCACTTTGTATTTTAACTTACAATGTATAATCGTTTTTAGTCACAATTCTGATATTTTTTCTTGATTTGCCACTAAAAAGTTACACAAGTAAACACGATTACATAAATAAAGTCAAGTTAACGTTAAGTTAAGTTAACTTATGTAGAACATAATTGAGGGCCTACTTAAAAGTCGTACTTTTAATATTGACTATTAGTCATTTAATTTATTGGAAGAATATTTAATGTTTGTGTATTAATTAACTACTTAATAGGTATATACAGTAACATACAAATTATGTATGGAAGGTACTAAGTAAATGATATATTGGTTATTGATAAAAATTTCATAACCTGTTCGGATATTTCACACGTCTGAAGTTTCTTTTGTATGTAAACTTCTTGAACAACACATCAGAAAAATAGTAAGAATTACTTGCTACATAAAAAATATTGTTATATTTAAGCATACGCAAGTTTTGTCTTTTCTGTGCTTATCTTTTTCATTTGTTTGAAACTGTAATGTAAATTTAAATAGATGTTGGTATAATCAAGTTTTTCATATCATCATGAGTCATCAGTGAGTACGAATAAGCTTACACAAATGGACGGAACTTAACTTTTTTTACATAAAATAAGTTAAAACTTTTCAACAATCCCACCTGATGGTAAATGTAGATAAAGTCTAAGATGTTGAACGCACTAACTTATAAAGGCCTATTCACTCTCCGCTTGAAGACCACCACTTTTATGGTCCACGCTGTTCAAAAACAATCGTTACTGTAATATGATTGAAAAGAGCACAAGTTACATCATACCACAAATATATTTTGTATTAACTGAAAGGGGCACTAACATTCGCTGGCAAAATGTGGTCTTAAATAAAAAACGCTTTATAAGGAATTGCAAAACGCATCAAAATGTATACGGACAAATGCTGATACTACACATCGTTGACCGATCTCGGCTTCATTGGATGCAGATCCCGCGGACAATAGCGCGTCAGTGCTGGATGTCGCATTAATCAGGTGTGGGGCGACCATAACTCAATCAGTACTGAGCTGCTTTATATCTACGTGGCGCGGCCAAGGCGCGCGATGTGCGAACGTATAACCGGACGGTTCGATATGGATGCGGCAATAATAATATCATAACCATAAATATTCATAAAAGACAAATTATGATACATATGCTACAGTATTGATTGATTTGCTAATGAAATTTGCAAAATTGCTTATGATTATAATTGGTGGTTGAACTTCAAATACACCAAAGTATAGAATAACGATACGAAACAATTAAATATATCGTTAATAAGAACGCTTCTACGGTAGTATGCTTTCATCTTTGCGTGTTTTCTCTTTATATTCATATATATATATGTATATATTACAAAAATTATATTTATTTCTTAATCAAGAAAACACTGGATGCTTAACTGAAATTGTTTAAACATACCGCATCCACCTTACACCTTACATTTTATAAATTCAGGACTAAGGTGAATCTTTCATAATTTACCATAGAATATGTGTGCTAAGTTTCAATCACTTACCTTATCGATCCTTCTCAAATAGGATCAAACAGGATTGAACCGCGTCAAGATACCCTCGCAAACTAGTTACTGAAAATTACATATAACTGAATAGAATGAAGTTTATTTGAATCCAACCTTTCATATCTATATGACTGATATAATGGTTCAGTGGACAATAATTAACTTACTCAGGTTCAGTTACAACCTAATATTATTCGATACTACTGGAAACTTATTGGCCCATTGAACCCGTGTTTAAATATATTATCAATTTGTGATATGATAACATTTAATATTTGTGATACTATTTTAAACTAGCGCCCATGTCCGACTGCATTCGGGTTGGACTGTTAAAAATTTCATATTTTACAACAATTTAACATACAATGAGCTAGTGTCTCAGCTCTTTTGCAGAAGTATTTATGTATGTCAACGAAGAAAGGACTACTGTGGAAAAATGAAATAAACAATACTTAGCCAAAGTGATTTCAATGGTAAGCTTACAAAATTATAACTACAATATTACTATCAATCTACGTTCTTCTTTTTTAACTTCTTCTCATTTCCTGGCCGACAACGCATCAGTGATACCTTTGGGCTTGCTGATGTCCATGGGCGACGGTGACCACTTACCATCAGGTGGCTGGTCCGCTCGTTTGTCGGCTCTTACCATAAAAAAAAAAATTATACCGTATCCAAACCCAATGAAGTTCGAGTAACATTAATGTAAGGAGCTAGGTCTTTTAATAATCGTTGTCCACATCGATCGAACATTTGCAAATAGGACCAACGATAGTACCAACGAACTGATTGATCAGCACCGACATGGAAACCACCATTACGGTTGCCCACGCAGTCCCATTTCTGATAACGTTTGTTGACGTTAACAATCTTAATGGTACCTGTCAGTCGTTGGCGTGTGCTGTTACTCATGGAATGCGGGACATTTTTTCTAGTTCAATTAATTGGATAAATCAAAGTATTACAATAACAATTCATGTTAATGTTTATATAAAAATTTAAGTCGTAGAATATAGAAATAGATTCACAAAGGGTGGTTCTAGCTGCCGGTATCTCTGTGTTAGTTAATTAACAGTGATGATCATAATTTGTGGTCGATGACAACAACTAACGTGCCACGTATAAATATGTATAGTAATATTATAAAAAAGAGGAAGAATTTTGTAAGTTTGTGTATATGCGGGGAGCAATCTCCGCATCCAAGACACTTATTTGAAACATTCTTTTACCATTTTCAAATAGCAAGAGAATTTGTACCTATAAGCTGCATTACTCTAAATGGACATACGTTATATATTATCTATGATATAAATTAGCTACAATCATGACGATATCCCTTTTTTATATCAATTAAAGGGTTAGCATGGATTATATATGTTATATTCAGCAATATAGGTAACTATTAAACACGAGCGAAATCGCGACCAATAGCTACAATATAATAAACACATATAAATGATTACATATATTAACCTTTGGTAAGTGTAAAGGTTAATACACCCGAAATATCTACTACCCCTTCGAATTACAGTCGTTGATGTGGCTCAGTGAACGTGTAACTTTCAAAGCTCGATAAAAGTTCAAATTCATGGATCTGCTTTGTCAAGACGATGCTCCATTGCTACTATAAGATCTGATAAATGGCATTCATTGCATACAAGCTATTAAAATATTCAGAGTTATTTTATACGTTGACATCATTGATATTACTTTTTTCGATCAGACATTTCTTAATTATAGTGTAGCTTTATGTATGTTAAAGAAGACTAAATTAATCGAACGATTGGAATCGTAGCTACTAACATACTCTGTAAATCGAACATGGAACAAATCGAAGTTTAGATAAACACTTTCAAATTGTTTCTTTCTCACTTACCTACTACACGCTCCAATTATCAAATGCTACTTAATCTTTTGAACTTTCAATAGACGTTACGTATTGTACAAAAGTATATTTTTCTAAATTATATAATGGCAACGATTTAATTCCATAAAATTATAATACGTGCATCAAATTATTTATAATTCAAAGTAATTCAATGTAAATAATTAAATAACACTTCTCATACAGCATGTACGTAAAAATCATTTAAAAAGAAAAGTGAATAAATTGCCGCCCCATTTTGTTATGTTATCCTACTCTGTTACACTTCTCTTTATGTTACCTATACTCGGATATATAGACCCAGTTCCAAACCATGATGATCTAAGTCTAAAATCATAGAAGACCGCATCATGCAATAAAAGCTACGGGTATTTTAAACCAAACTTTATTTTCCTAAAAACACCCGGAGAATATGTTTGTAATTTATAACCCTGAACCCGTTCTCAGAATTAACGATATTAGTCACAATTAATTGGACTAAACCAATAAAGACGACAACCCGAGACACGTGTAGAGGCTTTAATAGTAAAAAACAAAATGGAGGCTTCGCCAACGAATTCTAAATATTCCTCCGGGCGGCCGAGGTTCACTTTTAATTGTTGTTTTTGTTCGAATTCCGTTTTTTGTGATTGATTCAGCATGCAGTTGTCATTGTATTCGTTCAGGTTCGATCAACGTTTTTTTACCAGCGTCCAATTGTTTGTATGTTTTAAGAAGTAAGTTTGAGTCGTTTCTTTTCTGAGTGGGTATGGTAATGGTGAGCGGTTAATCAAACTGATGAATTTCAAATCGGACGTGCATTTAGATTTGTTATTTACATATGAATGTATGCATCGTGCCGTAAATATAGTTTTATGTATCATGCAGGAAAGCAGCATTTTAAATGGTTGAAATATTGTAATACTTATCTATTATTTTACAATTATTATTATTAGCGCGAAACCAGCGGTCGTGTCGCGTTGATTGCCTATTGCGAACCATGGATTTGATCAATCTGAAATACTACTATTGTCCTAGATTGTTGTAGTTAATGTTTATAATGATAAAAGGACGCTGATATTTTTGGGATTATACCGTTATCAGAGTCAACAATATGACCAACAGAGGACGATATATATAAGCATAATGTAATAATGTATTATATATGGCTTTATGAATGAAATAACAGGTACTTTTATGACAATGATCAACCAACAAGACGGATCACTTAATGTTAAATATACTATTGCATATGAATAACCTCAATATCAAAGACATCATCTTCAACGACCAGTTAAAGAAGAATCGGAAAATTAAAACACATTATATACATTTCTCGGTTCATTCAAGTAGCTGGGTGATTGCTATCATGCGTTAGTGCCAACGAAATGCCACAAATGCCGAGTTGGACAGTGTGGTTTGAAATCAATGATCAATGCAGCCCTTTATATTTCAGTCGGTACGGTGGCAATAGTACCACCGATCAGCTGTTTATTTTATCACCTACTTACATTCACCGGCAAACAGTGTTTTTAATACATTTGGAGGTATGGTCATTTCCAGTTCTATAGGAATATCACTCTAATTTCTGTGTTAATAAGATTAAAAATGAGTTATTACTGCATCATCTCACACTTGTCCTTGCGTACTTGACATACATTTTACATACTTATTTCCATTGATATGAATCATATTCATATTTTTTTAAACATTACATTATAGTATAAAATTCTTGAGCTCCAAGACTGAACAAGCAATATAAATTTAGGAATACAGATTGAGTTAACCAGTCATTTAACCTGTTGCTGTTTAACGAAGAAGTACAAACCCGTAAATGTTCAACGTGGTATGAGTATGATCAAAAGTACCAAAAGTGAGTTTAGGTAGCATAGAATAAAACAATATTGATTATGGATAAGTATGGACTATTGAGTAAGTTGTGGTGTTCACCAACCTGTGATTTAGTAAAACTCAAACCTAACGTAGCCATTACGGAAATGATATCAATATAACACTATAAAGTAAAAATCCCTTCTTTAATGTCATATCAATCAGGAATCGAAGCCGGGACTATACGCTAGTCATCCGCGCAACATTTATCATACTTCCGCTGCACCCCTAACACTAATGCTTTTTATAATGTTTCATTAGGTGATGCTTTTACGATACTTAACTAACGAAGTAATGGCTACAAAGAAAACTTAGATGATATATTGGGTTGTAGTATCGAATTGAATGTGGGCAGATATATAAATGAACTTAGATGCAAATTAGATGCTGTATATTATTTAAACTGTGCATGATTTGTATATATTTTTCATAGAGAGATCTTTTTTAATCAAATCATTGTTGTAAATTTAAAATACAAATTAAAAAAAATATGTAAATTTAATTATTTTAGGATTTATAATGTAACATCTTCAAACATTTCATAGACAGTTGCAGAACTTCCTGACAACTTCATCTGCATTAATAAAGTTTTGCGTTATTGTAAAAAAATGAGTCTAAATTACAGAGCAAAAATGTATGTAAATATTAAACACTTAGATAAAACCATTTATTAAACTGATACATAAACAAGTAAATACTTATAAATTAAATTAAAATTTCTTGGTTTTGTCACCTATTTTTTCAAATGGCAAGTATACCGTGTTATACAAAAAAAATAACTTTCAAAATCGGTTAATAAATGAAAGACTTCTAACATAACAAACGTAAAAAAATATAAACGAATTGATAACCTTGTATTGTAAACTTTTTATTGAAAAATATATATGAATAACAAAATCATTTTTCGTCGGGGATGATATCATAAAACTCACACTGAAATTAAAATTCATAAATATGCATAAAAATACACATCTTGTTATTTAGATATTTTATATAATTTATACATATTTATTATTTATTTTGTTTACTCGCTCGGCATCTCAGCGCTTCTTCAAATAGCACTCATTCATCCCTGGCACATGCGACTGTGACAAAAAAAAATTAAGTGAAAGCAAAACAGTCAGGTAACAACTAATTTATAATAAAATCAAATACTTTTTTTATAGACAATACCAAAGATAAACAAATAAACATTGTAGAAAATCTTTTCCTGATAAAGATCAGCACAGAGTTAAGTTATCCCCGACTATTCGAACCAAAACAACAAGATGAACCCGGCGTCTTACGGTCGATCGAAATTAACATTCACTAAAATCATAATGCACATTTGCAAAGCCAGATCTGGGGCAATTTAAAAGAGTAATCTCACCGACCGCCAGAACAAAACATAAAGCGCTTTACGACCACCCCTGTTGATTTATTCCTCATTCATAATTTGATGTTTCGGAACATCAGAGGATTTAATAACTCCAGATAGAGATCGCTTAGACCGATGTAAAACTGTTAGCGTCTTGTGTAACGAACATAAAATACACATTAAGACGCATTAAGCAGCCGACTTTACTGTTCGACCGTACAGGCAACTCGAGTCTTTTATCCTTAATCTAGTTATTTTAAAACGCGTAGCAATTCGGGAGTTTATTGGCCAACGTCATAACCGTTTTTATTGCTATAAATCGTTATTACGCTAATATCGTTTTATTGTGGCTATATTGGAGATGCTTCTTGAAATAAAAACATGATAAAATGTTACTATCTAATCAATGTTCCTCAGATGATACTCTATTACCGATAACACTCCGTCGACATAGGAACGCGTCTTAAACATTAGTTCTAATAAATCACTACACTCACGAAAGTACGTAGAATTATTGTTTTCTTGACTGGTGAAAGCTTAAAGAGAACATATATTTAGTTAAGATACCGACTTGAATCCGCCGAAACCCGCCGTTGAGATATGTCAACAATCCGTTCCTAACGTAAACACTTAATTAACATCGTAAAGTACCAAGACGCAGCAATCTCCCGACACTTATCAAACGTCCATAATAATTTGAGACGCGTTGTTATGGCGAGGTGCAAAAGTGGCTGACCTGACATCACGCCTGTGACCCTAAGCTCGCGGTCCTCTCGCTCGCCCCCGATCCTCCCTCTCACTCACACATCACGCCCCTACTTTTCATAATCACCTTCTTAAAGTCACATGTTTTGGCGGTGTCTTTAAATTAATGAACTTTAAATCTGTGGTGTTAAATACGAATTTGGATCGGATTCGGAAGATGCATGATCGCTCGGCTGTACGCTAGCGAAGTCTCGGGCCATCACCTTCATCTATTGTCATGTCGTCTTCTTGGGCTTTATAAACAATCTTTTATTTTCACCTAGGAGTATAATCGGCTCGCGCTTGTGGAATTTCTGTGTCTATTCTTATCGGGTGGTCGTTTCGGAGGTAACAAGAGTACAAAGGTTGTTTTGAGGTGCCACACCGTGTCAACGGCATATCCACTAACGGAATGAACTCTCGTGTCGTGATTCTTTATTTTTTTTATTCCTTACACTTCGGCTCTTTTATTGTTACAGTTTTATCTTATTCAATTGTATTCAATAAAGGAATAACTAGCAGACTATATCTTTGGAATATGAAACGGTGTTTGTTTTAAAAGTGCTCTCTATGTAGAGTACTTTCTACATCCCTGTATGTAAATTGTCCTTGAAATGACTCACCAATTATCATTATTTCTTTTCAACTGTCATTTATTAAGAAAAATATTATAAATACACACACAAACACAATCGATATTTATTGTATATTCCGTTTCACAAATACTTGCGGAAATTTACACTATCTCTTCAGTGTACTCACTTACCTAAAATCTTTTAATCACCTTCCCGAAGGTTAGCAGTGGTGTTTTAATGTACAATTAACGTAAAAAGTTCATTTATTAACTCTAATGACATCTTCAAGATATTTCAATACAAAATGTAAAATATGATTTAATGTCATTAATAGGTAAGCTTAAAATAATAATCGCGTGTGCCATTAAAGACTTTGTTTTCCTCTACGCTCATGTTGCGCTCTGGCTCGCCAGATTGATATGTTCACAGTTATTGGTCTGTTTTTATATCACAATTTTTCATTTATTCCGCACATGCTTTTCTAATCTGTTTCATCATACTAACATATATTCGCGTCTCGACTTGTTTATCTACATCCTACAATCTTGCCTTTTTTAGGGAAACCTGCCAGGTACCTGGTGCCGTAGGAGCGACACCGGGTTATGTGGAATTTTTACCGCACTAAAACCCTCCGGTGACCTTCTTCAGTGCTAAGTAGAGAACTTCGGGATCTCCATAGGAACGCAATCGGAGTCCTCTGAGCGCGGTATCCCTATCGGACTCCGCTCGGGAGGGACAACATTTCCTGGTAACGCACCATCCAATCTTATCGACGGTACGCGGCCACACATACCGTCATCCTTCCCGGGTTGGTAGCATAACGGTTCAACTTACGTCAGACAGGGGATACCTTATCCCCTCGGTAAGCACGTATTCTGGTCCCGAGCTGCAGGGACATAATTATCTTACCTATAAGTAAGACATATATTTCAATATTTTTTTTTAACATTTACACACTCATACCCCAGCACTAAGATTCCCTATGTTGCGGGTGGCATAGACATACACAAAAATGGCATTACTAATACCCATGACCCGAGAACACACATTTGTGTGTCACAACTGACATAAACGACATGACATAAATGACTGTCCCGACCGGGAATCGAACCCGGGACCCCTAGCCCGGCAGACAGGACCACTACCAATTGGGCTATGGGATCATCAGATATATCTGAATATTGACGTGTAAGGGTTAAGAATATTTGATACATATTTAAACTTTCTTATAACTCAAACTCCGAATATAAGTTATATTTGAGTCAAAATTCTAGATGTAAATTTAAATTTAAGGGAATATAAATAAATTCTAGTGACCTTTCTGTGTCTCGTTTAGAGCTATATTTAGGAGACAGATCTAAAGATATTTTTGCTGTCAAAATAATAAAAAATAGAAAGTCAATTGGTGAGTAAGCGATCAAATATATCTCTTACACGAGTACATATAAATAAACTTTAATTAATAGCTTTTATTATGAACAATTATTACTCGGGCATATTGAGTGATTAGTACTACGTATTTTACTTAACGTAACACTACTAGGTTCGCGTATCATTTCACAATGAAAGATTTAAGGCCATAGTTCACACTGGCCAACTTTCGATTGACAGATCAAGCATTGATCAATTATCGACATTTCAAAGCATCTTGCAACGCGTGTTGCCGAATATACTAAATACCCAATGTGTTCTTATTCCTTAATCAAGTCTTGTCGAATAGACAGTTAAGATTAAAATAAGTATGTAATATTCAAGCTGTCCTTCAGACGACCCTGTAACACAGATGGTAATGAGTTTGTCGAGCGAGATTTCCCGTGTTCAGTTTCCAGCCGGAGCAGACATTTATGAACTGATAGGTAATAGTTTGTTATCGGATCATGCGTTTGTGATGTTCCGTTTGTGATTTCTGCGGTTGTTAATAATGTCTATGCTACCGGTGACGCTAGGAACTCTAATTTAGGGTTGTATGACTGTGTGAGTGTCATATGCATACAGATAATAAGGTTTATTTATTTTATTTTATATTTATATATAAATTTAGTCTGCATCCATATTACCCGAGTAGTTACTCCTGTTTAATAGTCTCCGATGTAAGAATGCGGCCATAATTTGTAATAAGCTAGGATCGTGAGATATTTCTCTACGCTCGCCTCTTTAATAGGTTTCGCTTGTTACACCGTTCCCATGCCTTCTGTACTGAATCACCGGTTTTTCTGCCAGACCCCAAGATTTTTATGGTTTCGTGGGTCCATCGCTGCTTGCGCTACGAGCAGTAGTTGAAGCACGAGGTCCCTCATTATGCCTCTACTTATTAACTAGTTGCAGTTTTTGATATGTATCGGTGAAATTGTATGCAGCAAGTTTCTGCCTCTCGAGTATTCTCAGAGTTTAATTTTTGTATAGATGAAGATGCCAATGTAGTGTTTGAAAACTAATTTAACTAATGTTAAAAGGGCAGTTTATTGTAGGTATATTGTCAGTGATGTTTCAAAGTGGACAAAATTAAGCACCGTCTAAATTCAACGTATTAGTCAGGGACTGCATTACTTTTCAGAGTTACTAAAATAAATAAAAACCTTTGATTTTTTCTACCTAAATAAACGAATAATTTATAATATATACTTTATGAAAAGCCAGAAGAACAGTACCGATGACAGTAAAAAGCTTTAAATGAATACGTCTAACTGCAACTATCGGGTTTATATGTTGAAACGGACTAATATGGGTTGACAGACATACCACAATTATGTTTTGTAATAATCAAAGGATAAGCCGGAGTAAGTAGTTCTCAACACACGAAAAATACAAGATTACTATTATAATTTCAAGTAATATATTTCAAGGCTATAAATATGAGATATACAGCAGTTGTTGTATTATTAAGTAGAACATTTTACGTTTATTAGGAGTTGAAACAACCAATTTTGCAATTGCCTGCTAACAGTACCACGCAATAGAATGCTTGTCGGTCAAGTTGTGCTCTGCAATTAGATCTCAATCAGAAACATGGGTCGTATCGTAGGTAAATAAGGAAGTGGCTTTATGTTTTATCCTTCCTTTTTTTAGTTATAATGATAATATTTGATACGGAAATTGTAGTGACAGTAAATATATGTGTGGGTGTGCGTGCATGTGTGTGTGTGTGTGTGTGTGTGTATACCGTATATATGTCGTATAATTTTATTTTGATTGCGTGCACGTAAATTTGCCTTTCATACTTTTGTTTAATTTGAAGGTCTGCTGGTAGAATTTCATTGTGGAATAAGCAGTTCCTATGTACCAAAGTTTTAGATTAGTGATTGATTTAAGTTTTATATCGTGTACATGAGATAAATAAAAATCATTAAAACTACACAAAATAATAAATTTTTTACTGATAGCTGTCTGTAAATTAAGGATAAACGAGAAAAACTATTATTAGCGGTCTTATTCGTGAAATAGGCATTAGAACAATATTTTGAGTTTGTTTTGTTTCTAGACGTCTATAAATAAAGATGTTTTTTACATATATATATTTCTTATTCATACAACGAGTGAGGGCGGTTTGCTAGTGTTAAATAGACTCATAATTTGTTACACAGTTATACTAAGTGCGTGAGAAATTTTGAATCTCATCAAGTGTCGCCTGATTACGTTGTAACAATTTGCGGTTTATTAGAGCAGTTGTGACTTTTATTATGATATCTAAAGTTAATGTTAGTGTTATATAAATTGTATTCTTAAATACGAACAAGTAATTTTTTTTCCATGTTTTGGTTCCTGTTATTTTATTGTGTGTACAAGATAAATAAAATAAAACAACAAAATTTTCTTCTTAAAGGCCTTTTTTGCGATAAAAATATAATATCTACATTTGATAATGATACCAGATGATGACTGAAAGCAAATTTAAAATAATTTTTAACTAACAAATGTAATCCAACACAAATCAAGTGCGTGAGAAACTTCGATCCGAGGCGGAAATCAAGTTTAATTCTCGTCTGATTGTCTGTATAAATACGCGGGTTAATTCGAGTGTTGCCCGCATCGCAATCCGCCGGGTTGCGTTTAAACAGGCACGAAGTAAGAATTAAGCGTAATTAGACGAGTGGCGTGCGGGAATCCGGGGAAAAAGTGCGGAATGTACGCAACGCGAAAGACGTGTCGGAGAGAATGCACCGACTGGACAGTTATGACAATGTCTAATAACAAATTATTCGCTTTTAAATCTCCGAACTATCAACCAGGTGGTAGCTTTGTACAGTCTGCTTGGAGTAGCACACCACATTTTCTACCACGGAATAATTTGCAGGTTCAAGCCTTAAAGCTATTTCCTTGTTGAAAGTTTGTACGTTTGCTTGAATATTGAATAGAAAAGGTTGAGCTTGCAGTTCGAATGTTAAAAAACTGTTTATTGCTTATTTTTAGTTGGCAACACATAATTCTTTAAGTTTTAGTAGGCAATGAATGAATGCCTACTTACCGTGGTCTGCTTGCTTGAGTTTGTTAATATAAAAAAATATTAATATAGATCAATGTAGAATTTATAACTAATAATCACTATCAACCCTGCTACTAATTAATAATGCTATGTAATTATTTATTATACTGATAATATTTTTCTTTTTCAGGTAAGTGTCAACAAGCAAATCTATAATTATCAAGCACTTTACTACATCGTAAGTACTACAGTATCTTCTATCTATACCTAACTATGGACTACCAAAACGTATTTAAGTAACAATAGGTACAAAATAAACTCGAATACTCTAAATAATGACACTTAAGTATAATTATTATTTAAAATTAAGACATTTTTTTTTGCGTGACAGTGTTTCATAGAGATAAATGACACTGTAATCATGATAATTCTACATCTCCAAACAAGATTTGACTCATATATTAGTATATTTCAAACTTTTCGAGGTTAGTTGTTGTATATTACGTTTCTATTTCAAAATAATCCCTTCAAGAGATTAAAATCTAAGCAGTTGTATGGACTCATGCCGTAGTTTAGTTAATTCTCATTACACTTGCAATAAGGTCTCCATCGTAATTAATCTAGTTACCTATGTAACGGGGTAATCTTGTAAGCATGGATGCAAATAATTCTGTCAAGTTAGGATTATGTATGACTGTACACTTTGTTTGCGAGAATAAGTTTCTATCTCCTAGGGAGTTAGCAAGATTTTCCTATATAAAAAAGGAGTTAATTGTACTGTATGGCTGTTTAATTACAACGTTCACATAATTAAAAAAATAAAACACCGACACAGAAATATGTAATGTAAACGAGAGAAATAAAAATAAATGCTAAAAAATTGGGACGCAACTAGATAAGATGAATAAACAATACTTATCGCCAAATTTCAATGGACGGTGTCATCAAATACCAAACGCTGCTGTAACATTGCAGATCAATACCAATAAATAAGGAAACAAAGGGCATTTCTTAAACTTTATTGCCAGTACTAAATACTGAAAACTAAAAAATTGGTGAACATACAGATAAAGGGAGTATGCAATGCCTTAGTAACATTATTGCTGAGGCTCAATCAACGCGGCCATTAGGTGCCAAACACCGGGCATTGTTCCGTGCAGCGCTGCGCGTGAGTTAGTGCCCATAACGGGAATAACTGTTAATTATATAGCGCATATTCGCGCTGCTGCCAGTACTTTGTCTGACGTTATTTATAGGGCGCGCTCGCGATTGACACTTGCTACGGGTTTGTGTATCGATAGGGTATTACGGGTTTTCCAATATGGCAATAAATATTAAGTGACTTAAGAAAAATTGTACTATTTGTTGCTGTATATCAGGGTTATATTTTTCAAACATGCAGACAGTGACTGTAATGGAATTTCCGACAAATTACGCTAGAATAATTCTTACACAAAATCAGATAAACAATGTTGTGAAATCATCTCTAGTGATAAAAAAGTTTTGTAAATTAATCGTTAATTTATTATTATTTCACATCTGTTTATTAATAATGATTCCTCCGGGTTAACGAATTTGAAACACTTAGCTGCATGCAACTAATTGTATTCCAACGTAATCTTACGACAGTTTTTTAACAAATCACATAAAACAAATCATTGGTTGACCTTAATTTTGTGTTTATCGCTTGGTTCATTTTTTATACCAAATTTCGTATTGTACTTACATATTTCTCACAAATAGATTATCCAATACTTTACACAAATTACACTGAAGTGAAGTCGGTAAACGTTTTTAAGCCCTTGATGTTAAAGTTATTAAAAATTCTGATTTCTTCTTTGCGCACATCCTTACGGTAACCGCATTTTAAGGCGGCCAAAGAATTGTCATTATTTCGGATATAATTTCGAAAGACCGCGCGTCAGACGATGAAAAACCACACGAGACTTTTACGGCGACAGTCAGGATGCTTTATGGGCCTGCCGTCTCTCCGTCGATCGTTCGATTTACATTAAAACTGCAATTAGCCCGACACTCATCCGTTAAATGCTACTTAACTGTACAAATCCAGTCAGCAAGTTGAAGTAACAAAATCCCTATAATTCTTAAAAAAATTTAAATATCTCTCAAATCGTTCCCGATGTCTTCCGTTTGTATACAGTAAACACTTTTTATAATTCTTGTTCCGTGGGCATGTCGTATACGTATACATTTTGCATATATCCGCTTTCAACATCAATTGGACGTCTCGGTATAAAAACGTCGCGATTGTATATCAGCGTGGAGTCGGAGCGACCTATCACGATTAATTTGAATAACATCAATTAAGTAGGCCTCCGGACTGGACATAAAACAAACTTGCTTGCTCCGTACAACAATGGGCCGAGCGGACGCGGCCGCATAAAAACTCTTACGACATAAAATATTAATAGAAATGCACGTGCGTTCATTGTCAATAAATTACCCGAGTGACAGAGCAATAAAAAAGTATATTTCTTGCGGAGTGAATGGGAGGCTGTGAGGAGGCTTGGATGTGAGGTAGCCAATAAAAGTGGCTGGCGTTCGGTCGTAAACTTCCGCCGTAGACTGCGTGGCGAGACGCGGTGCAAGGCCGAGTATCTTCCCGGCTAAAATAATACGCTCTCAGACATAGAAACCACACGCGAACAGAACTATTTACCATTATTTTGTAATCCACGTGTAAGTACCATCGTCGAAGGACATCAAACGGTTTCATTACAACGCAGATCGATTGCCGATGCATTGTGATGTCTGAATGTACACGACGTTCACCGTGCGACGTCGTCGGACTTACTTGTTACAGGATCTTTTGTAAAGCTCAAATGTACTCACTAAAAACATCCGCGTAACGCGTTCGCTCTCTAACGTAACAGAATAAGAAGCTTGAATGTTACATGAGTCACGTGAAACGGTTCGAGATGTTATTTTCCAGAGCCAAGTACAACTCAAAGGTCAGAGGACTTAAATTAAATTAGACTGTATAAATAATTTGTAGAGCAATCCGACGTCGGACGGCTGACGGACCATCTAGAGATACCATCGGTGACCCGCTGGTCCAACCTCACCTTCTAATCTCCACGATTCCATCTCCTAATACCTCGTCTTGTTTCGTTATCGAACAAAAAACATGTAATGCTTTTAATTAGATTAAATTGATTTATACTATATCGATCGGTCGTGGCGATAAGTTGGATGGCGAAGGTAATTAATCTCTGCAAATAACGAGCGTAACGAACGCTCAATGGAGTACTGTTTCTATAAAAAATCGTAGGGACGATGAGATTTGAATTATCATCCGCCTTGTTTATTATCTCACGATCTAAATGAGCCCGATTCGTTCGAGTGTATAAATTCGAATCATCTGCTGTAGTTGGAGCGAAATGTGTAACAAAATGTGAAAATATCGAATTCGCATTACCTGTTGAGATAATTAACAACAATTTGTTAAATAAACCGTGACGAGACAACCCGCGCGTCGTACCGCGGTGTGCCGACACCGACAAAGCAAATGTACAACCTCCTCTAGGAAGTAGGGCACGGAACATTACTTCGTAGAGTTAGTAGTATCACAGACCTTCTAAGTTTTAACATACCTGTTGAACTCGCTAAGTATTTGTTATGAAGGTTGAGAACAAAATTGGTGGGCTATGAACGTTCGTGAAAATCGAACACTTTTCCTGTTACGACAATTTATTAAATTACTTGTATGGATTAACACATACAGAAAATACGAAGTCGTGTGTTTAATTACCTAAGGCCTTTATGAATATACTCACTTAAAATGGACCTTGCGTTAAACTTGCTTTACATACAATTTTGAAACTACAATAAAATATTTTCTGTACTTACAAAATCATTGATAGTTATGTATTGGTAAAGATAAACTGAATATAAAAAAAATCGAATCTGTTTTCGAAAGAAGCATATCGCCCAATACCGATGAAGGTAGGACGTAATGGATTGAAATAACTTGGAACTCAGATTTGGATAAATAAAGCTAACCCAAAAAAAAACAATGCCACCCATCCTCTATTGACGAAGCTTCTCATGTAGGTTTGACGAAACAATACGACACGTCCGTGCAACCCTCGATCGTGATCCATAAAGCGCGAACTTAGCTAATGAAATATAAAAAATACAAGTACACCTCTACAAACATATTTTGAGTACCGCAAATTGGGATCGATCACGAAAATGTACCTTATGACCACATACATATAAGAGCTACGAATATTTTTCTGAGTTACGAAGTAAGTAGCTAGTTTATCTACCTGCGCTTGCAGTATTGTCTACCTAGGCTTCGTTGAACACCAACTGCACCCGGCGATGTAAGATAGGGCTGCCAATTATTGAAGTGATTGAGTCGAAATGGATATTAGTTTACGGTATCTTTGAAATTAAATATGAAATACAAGTAGATCCGTACGAGGTGTGCTTGATTTTACCTATAATTAATTTCAAATTTTATTATATCTTTTGATATTATTATCATTTTATATTATATAAAAATAGCAGAAATATTTCAAAATATTTAAATAGTTATTGCCAAATTGTATTATTACACATATACGGCAGACAATCGGAATACATGCTTAAAATTTTCGACGAATTCATCCGTAAATTAACTGAAATCATTTAGGGCGCACCCCTGTTCAAGTTCATACGCCTCTAACAAAAGATCTCATAATTATTATTTTTCATCTGCTACGTTTTTGTCACAGTTATCAATCAACGCAAGGGCTCATATTTTATTTCATTCCAACCTACACTAACCTGCGTACGGCCGTCCCACTCGCGCGCCGTATAGTGTAATTATAGGAACACCTGGGCGCAAAAGAATGTCGCACAATGAGACAAGTAATGACGATCAGAATCTTAGATCGGGATATTTTGTTACCGAGAAAGCCTTTTGCTTCATTAATTATGAAACACAATACTCTTTACAATTTCCTTAAAATTATGTTCGTTGAATGCTGTCATATTACTTGATAAATCGCCGAGTCAGGATTCTTGTTCAAAAAATTGTACGGCACTTTTGTTTCGCTTTCCGTAGTTGTTCTGCGGACGCTACTGTTTTGACTTCTAAGAATGGTCGTTTTCGTGTTAAACAAAAGCATTTAGAGAAAACGTTGTAAAACTATAATTTCGTGGCTCCTGTATTTTGTTATCAAATACAAATTCATATTATAATATGAAAAATGTCTCTACATAAGTAAACTTTAAAGTTCAACTGAACTTAGAATCACGTTTAACGTTAGCCCTAATGACTTTAATTTAGTTTATTTTACACCGGTATACAGCAGGTATACTGTAGATATGAATGTGTACAAATTATTTGAGTTAAAAACTATATAAATCTTTATCTTGGAAAATATCTATATTTTTATACGTAAATACTCGACGAACGAGCGCACGAGTCACCTGATGTTAAGTGATCATCGCCACCCATGGACGTGAGTAACACTGAAGGCATTACTTAGACGTTGTCGGTTAAGAAATAAGAAAGAAAATAATATGGTATGTTTGCGTAGTGTTGATACACTATATTTGCGGAATTAACTTAATACTCATAAAAGTAATCACTGCTTAGTATACAGTATAAAATTAAGTCTGTTGATTTGAACGCGATCTCAAATATACTGTATAAATTTCCATATCTTTTACCTATAGATTACAAGGCAGGGGTAAGCGTATCGTGGACCTA
>DWPT01000938.1:0-20720 GCA_018251895.1 Agathymus mariae mariae
TACTCGTTGTTCACCTATCACAGATGTGCAGTAACTTTATTGGGGGTGCCTAATACTTTTGGCCAAGGCTGTATATAAAGCATTACCTAAGCTGATTCCTCTCCGATAGGTACGAGAAGACCCTTCCCGAAACATATGAAGTAGTCCTCCAGGTAGAAGATATAAATAGGAATACAAACGCACCTATTACTTTTCCTTAGTTACACTACAGACTTGAACACGATTCAGATATGAGTGAATTTAAAGTGACAGGGGTTCCGCACAATGAGCTGAATATTCAATAACTCGCGAGGTAATTTAGTATGCTGTTTGCGGATTCGGTCTCAGCCGTGATCTGAATGTCCATACGTGCGTCTAGACTGGGAAAACTTAGTTTACGCTCCGCCTTTTACGTGGGTGCGAGCTATTTAGGCTCATTTACCATATGCAGCGAGTAATGAGAATTGTTTAAGTATTAATGACCTGAATGGACAAAGCAGGCTCGGTGATCGTTCTATAATAATAAAAGCCAAGAGCCCTAATTAACCGTGTGAGGATTGCTCAATGTAACCCTCTAAAACACAAATCACACATCAAATAAATGCTGATGATTATTTAATACAATTCCAGACGTTCTCATTTATATATTCAACTACATCATAATATACTTTACCTACAAGTTCTTTAACACATCGCAAGAAAATTCCAAATGGCAAATTACGTATCATTTTTGGAATTTTATTGTAAAACGAACACCGCGCCTCCATAATATACGCCGAACCTTTTGTAGCCGATATGATGACGTAAACAAATGATGCCTATTTTTTTATTGCATGATTGTGTGTTTCACTTTTCTGCTTGTACATATTTCCATTTTTTCATATAAATATTAAGTTACTATAAACGTATTGAGGTTACGGTGTATACGTTCTATGATGTTCTTCAACTACATTAAGTAAAACTTTCGCCGTCGGAGTATGTATAACATCTATAACATGAGAATTATAGCTTGGAGAATGGCTCCAGTGAAATTTTTGGACAATTTGCTAACGAACTTATGCGAAATTTATGCATGTTGCAGATACCAATTAAATTACACGCTATAGATTCTAACTCATAAATATTGAAGTAAATTTACTTTAAGCAAGCTTCTTTCTTCCTTCTTATTTCTAGGTCGACAAACCATCAGTGATACCTTTGGCGTTACTGATGTGCATGGGCGAAGATGACCTCTTACCATCAGATGGCGCGTCTGCTCGCTTGCCGGCTAATTACTAAAAAAATATTGAAAAGGCTAACTTCAAATATCATACGAGTAAATGTGTTAAGTTATAATACTTCTCTAACGTATTCTCAGAGTGTGACATGAGGTTCTTCAATAAATGTGGTACTATTTCGAGGGCGAAGTTATTGATGACTTTTTGGAATCTTTTCACTACGTTGCTTGAAGGCACTATGCACCTTGTTAAGCCATAACAGACTATATCTGTTGTTTTGCAGATTTCCTTCAAAAATGTGATCTGTCTTTAAAAAGTAATACGTGGGAACAAATTGGAAAGATTGCAGTATTTATCTGTTACAATGGCAATAAAATTCTGCCGCGCTGAGTAAGCCCAAATGTTATGTTGAAACAAGTTCATATTCTATTAAAATTCTAGTAACGTGGGCCGCATAACTCCTGGGTTGTTATGAGTCTAGACTTAGGGAATTAGAATTGGTCAACTTTATAAAAGGGAACTTTTATGATTTTAATACATGATAGGACTTTTTGCCGGCTCGCTTAGGGAACTACCATTACATTTGCTAATTACCCCTGACACTACCTATGTATGACGTTATGGTTTTAGATTATTTACTACCGTCTTTATAGAATCAATAATTAAATATTTTCAACGTTTTTTGGTTTTTTCTGGGTAGGTAAAATTTCGGTAATACATTTGGTGTTATGCATCTTCAGAACCTTCTTATCGGATACCTCGTCTTCTCGTTTGTCTGCTGTTGACATAGAAAAGGCAATTCTTTTCTGTTCCCTAGAACAGCAGGACATCCGTAATCGACCTTAAATGTATATTTTATTTGTGATCGGTTCCAAATTACAAATATTCATATTCCAATTTAAAATAATTATGGAAGCAATGTAATGAAATGACCATTTATGAAACGGTTGACGTGAAATGTAATGGTTTTTAATACTTCAGCGTATAAGGAATTGCAATAGTTCAATAACAGGAAACTATTATACACACCGTTTTCACCGTATTGTTCACCGTTCAATCCCAATGTAACTCGATGAGTCATACGCGGAGTACTCTCTAACAGTGAAAAGGCTCGAAGACGTGCTAAAAGCTTTTCCACCCATCAGTGAACAAAAACTAATGGCGTGTAGCTCATGATGTCTTGTCATTTGTAACTCGTATTTTTTGTAACGCCAGATCAAAACTAAATGATGCAGAGATTGCCAATGTGGTGTGGCGGCGTAACAAATAAATATTTTGCTCCTTCAGCTTCAGTAAAACATCAACATGTTTTCAATAAAAGACGATAGAATAAAAAAAAATAGTAAGCAGAATGAAGAAGCTTATGGTATTCAATTTAACGCAAAGTGCTCGGTAACAAATTAGTAGAAGGCTTTATAAAGCGCTGACTTGCTTAGAATTAAATTTATACAGCGAAGGCTCTGCCGGATGTGCAACCGTTGGCAATTTCCGGCCGCCGCCGCCGCTCCTAGCGCCCTCTGCACTTCGAAATTAATATATCGTTTATTATACATGCAATCATTGTACATTTAGACGTATAAACTATATTATATGTTTTAAAATAGGAAATGTCAAATGTCAATACGTAATTATTTTATGTGTCGAATTTCGGCCTCATTGCTGCTCCAATGATTTGATTAAGACCTCTAACTTATTATTTAAGCATTTTTTTAGTTTATTAGAGGTGAATGGATGAAATTCGGCTAAATTCTGATACTGGGATTACACATGCAAATACAATAAAATTGTATAAAGAATTATGTTTCGTGTTACAGTGCCCGCTACATGCAGGTAGCGCACTAGCATAGACGGTGAACTTATGTATACATATATGTATATTAGATCACTGACTATGTACATCTCATGAGCTTTTTTGTTATATTTTTTATGTAACTGATACAGAGATCAGCAACCTTTAACATGAGGGACAATTTCCAATAGTCTCGTCCGTCGATCAGCTGGTTGCATCATGAGCAAGGCAGGTTGGGTATATAGAGCCACTTAGACCCCAGCTATTGATATTTTGTAAACTGTCAAATCAATCGGCAAAGCCCTGTTTTATTACAAACTATAAATACATTCGTCAGTATGAAACTCCCCTTCTATAAGTTGCAGAATTCCCTACAGTTAATAACGGCAGTATTCAAAACATTTAATTAACTGGGAGTCACCCCTTCCAGCGTCCAAATTGGACATTCTTTACCGCGTGACGGAATCCGATTCTGGATTAATTACTGCTCTCCGACAAAGGTAATAAGGGCATCTGTAAACTTGGCGACATAGCCGCCGTTACCGGTGCAACTTGCGTCTATTAGTAGTTGACACAAATAGTGATCAGTCATGTCATATCAACACGTCAATATACGGTCAAAATACTCAAACCCATGGCCATGTAGTGGATGAATGGTGCTCATTTGTCATACCCATTTTTTTAATATAGCCGTCCATTTTAGGTCCTGTCGCGTAGTCAGTCCTGGTTAGCCACATTGGGGGTTTTCGAAGTAGGAAATTCTGAACTAGTTTCAATAATTGACGTTTCTTAAGTAGCATCCACACATTGAGAGCTCGTTCCTTGGGCTTCCTCGGTTAGAAGATGTTACTTAACCCCTTCCTAGTGTTACCAAGTGTCTTAGGTGTAATACAAAAGGCTCTTTGGGATGACTGAACAAAATTGCTCAAAATGCTGAGTAGGGTAGTATAGTTATCATATTCCCCGCAATTTGAGGCGGCTACTATCGAGGAAATTTGTAGATACCCTAAAATTTTGATTTATCTTCAAATTGAAAGTGGTTCGAGTGCACTGTTCTGTTTTTAAATTGATAAAGTACACTTTCGAGCACATTTCAAAGGTGTAAAGAATTAAATCTATCGCAAGTTGTATCGCTTGTACACGGTTAAAGGCATAGGGTGGAAAGTTCTGTTTTAAATTCGACAAGTGATATTACCAAGGCACTTTGAAGTTATCAGTGGACGTTTTAAACGGTTGTATAATAAAAGCAGCAAGTACTAACTGAGCTTAAACTACACAATCTTTTATCTCTTGATGAAATGGTCAAATCGAAGTGAATCGTTAACATAAACCGTTGAAATTACGAGAAGGCGTTGTTCCACAATACTATTAGTATAAATATGTATGAACATATTTATCTACATAAATATTATGTACAGTTAGTTATCTTATTAATTAATTAATTAGTAATTAATTAATTAGTAAACACTAATTATTTAAAAAAAAAGATTATATATTTACTTTTAGTACATCTATTACCGTTTATATATTATACGGGTGCCAGAAGTGAAGCTACCATTTTATGTTGAAATACACGGATCTTATCCGACGTGCCTAGGCCATCGCACGAAGGACCTAGATATAGAAGTGGCTCGTAAAGGACAATAGACCCGCCAAGAGCGGTACTGGATTGTATCGATACAGGGGGGGAGTTAGGGTTGTTATAACATGAAACAAACAATATGTGATACGATAATATAAATAATTTTAAACCAAATAATACAAGACAAAGTGGTACATTTACATTAATTATGGAGTAGAAATGGTGAAGGGGAACTGCACCGTAGTAATTTTTATCTTCGCTCCACAATTTCAGTATTTATCTCGGAATAATTTAACAGTGTTTACATTAATATAGTTATTATATATATTTTATGTTAAGAAACTCTCGTTAATCCTAACAGAAGGTGCAAGGTCTTGTACAGGTTTGATCACAAGGTGTCGATAGTATAGTATAGTAATATATGTACATTTGCCAAGTTAATATTACATTTATTAACTTTAAGTAAATTTATTAAACATCAGTAACTCGCTTTCGCGACAGTAGGATAGCACACGGTAATTTCGCAATGGGGTGCTGTATAATAATTATAAAGTTGCGCCTTATTCGTATTGTTATTTTTTTAATAACATGGAAAAGATATTTAAGTTTTTGGCCGAATTGGGGCGGCCTAGAATAGGGTGTCGTAAGAGGCGACAGAAGCCAGCTTGCTTGGTGGGAGGGCTTTGCGTTAAGATTATATTATCAATATTATTATTAAGTCGTTAATATTATTATTGGTATTATTATCTTTATGTGAAGCCTGCCTGGCTAGCTACCACTCTCCTGCTTGAGTCAGCCGCCAAACGGCTCGTCGTGTTCCGGCTGGAGGCTTGAGAGCCAGTACTTCCTTTCTTAACTTCTTCTCATTTCCTGGCCGACAACGCATCAGTGATACCTTTAATCTGATGTGCATGGGCGACGACGACCACTTACCATCAGGTGGCTCGTCATTCACTTCATTAGTTTTTAATTCTTTGAAAATGAACTAAGATTTGTAAGAACGGAGCATCATCAGGTTGAGTAGACTCTACGTGTGTTAACTGCAAAGCGATTGATGATGATTGAAGAAGCGGTTACTGGCCTATTTGACTATCGGAAGTTCGTATGTCGTTCGAGGCTTTCGTCGCGTCTAAATGATAGATATCAACTCAAATCAAATTTAAAATAAGCCAAATAGAAACTCCGCGATAGTCCTGTAGAAAAAGAATCTTAAAATTGATGGTGTTGATGCCACAAAGCGGAGGAAACCTCGCGACATACTTGCGACACGACAGGTCGTCACCAAAGGAATCCGTTAACAATTTTATTGGGACACTTTATTTGGAGTTTGTTTTAAGAGCCATAAAATTTACGACCTGTCCCGAGATAAGAACCTCCGGAACAGACAAACGGACAAGTGTTGTTAAATTTATCATCTCATAAATAAACATAACACATTAATTTTTGTAGCCTAGGCGGAGTGCGTCGGATTCTATCTTATTTCTATAAATCCCCGCATAACTAAAGAAGATCAACACTACTGTTGTTTTAGTTCACATTCCAAGAAAGCAGTCGGGTTTCCTGCACTATATGTATACTACTACTGTGGCTTTGCATATCTATAACAACTCTTGAATAAGACTGGGATTCTATTTGAAGTCGAAATAAGGTTAATGTAAAATTTATGGATAGGATAAATTGTTGAGTGAAGAATTTATCGGGTACTATTTGTAAACGAAAGAATTAGTTTACGACAGTGGTTACTAGTATCAAGTCAAGTTCTTATTATATATATATATATTTTTCTAATGGATTTCTAATCGTATCCACTCATTACATAGTATGTATTGTGTGACCTGTACGAATGCTGCTACTCCTCAGGCTTGAGGGTTTTTCGTGTTTCCCACGAGAAACCTAGCACACCGCAGAATGTCAACACAAAGTATTCAGAAACTATCAGTTTACAATTATATTGTATGACCTTCTTATGGTTCGTTTCGGTGTACCTAAATTTTACGTAGGCCA
The DNA here is from genome assembly GCA_018251895.1 of Agathymus mariae mariae. Classification (NCBI taxonomy): domain Eukaryota; kingdom Metazoa; phylum Arthropoda; class Insecta; order Lepidoptera; family Hesperiidae; genus Agathymus; species Agathymus mariae. Next base: position 6,572 of record DWPT01000938.1, read on the forward strand.
TGTCGCGTGCGGAAATATGATCAGAAGCGAAGACACATCAGTAGTAAACTAGCTTTAAGGTAGAACAATCTGATTTAACGATCAACAACAGTAAATGTGGTCATACTATACATACTCTATTAAATTAAATAGTTATATGAATGTTTCAGAATAAAGAAACATAGATTACTTCACCAGTTAAACTGAATATGTGTAGTTAACAGTGACTGCGGGGTAAATCTGCGCGTCGCTTTGATCTGTAACATTTCGTTGAGTTGGTAAAAAAGTTAATCTGTGTATATAAAATATTGTTACGTTTTGATAGAGTTATCAGTAATAAGAAATTCGCCACTGTTAGGCGAAGCTAAATGTACTAACTATATTATGATTTTTGCAAGCGCCTAATTTAAACCGCGAACACAAGAATGCCCGTTCCGGCTCGACTTGTGTTGCAGCGTCGGGGCCCCGGTGTCGGTGTTGCGGAAAACGTGGATTAGGAACGGCATGCATTAACGTATTCGCGATTTTTGGCATCATTTAGGGTTGTCACAAAAACATATATATATGTAATTTATCAAAAAATTTCGACTGTCGAAATGTAATTAGTATTTTTGTATGTCCAAATAAAACATAAAAAAATATTCATTATGTCAACTTTTCAATATTTAACCACTCGCCGGAGATTGGGGTTTCATCCACATCGGCGGAATCCTTGCGTCCAATTTTCGAGAGTGTTTTAACCGCGATGGTGAAAATTGTAGAGAGCTTCCCTCGGAGGTCTTCCCGCAGCACTATAACCGGAGGTTCTTCAGAATAGGCGTAAAAAGACCTCTCCTTAAGGGCCGGCGATGCATTGGCGACTTTTCTGGAGTTGCACATGTCGATACACAACGAGGACTCCGTATCAGGTAGCACGTCTGCATTTCCTTTAGGCCTTAAAACTATAAAAGAAAATCTGATATTCATTCATTGTTTCCTACACCACGATATCTGCGTATAAGGTTAAGAAAATTTGAAGATTTCTTTACAAATACGCAACTTCCAATTTAGAACAGTCAGTATGATCATCTAGCCTAGCAGTGGGAGAAATATGTACATTTGCTAAAAGTTCCATTTGTAGTGATATTGAAAAAACTGCCGTCATTTCGCGTCCCGTCGTTATTTGTGTGAGCGAGATACACATCGCTCGAAGTCCGTCACGCTGATCGTCGCTCTGTAAAATGAAAACAATAGCTTGTTTCAAATATGTATAAAGTATTTTCATACCCTTCAACCTTCAACGTATGTTGAAAGAGCGCTGGGCCAACGACACGTACAAATGAGACATTATATTGACTCCTCGGGTGCAGCAGTACGACTATGACTGACCTTGAACAGGATTTTGTTAACTTTTAGTTATCAGTTCAGCGTGGCGTAAGTTATATCTAAGCATGGGTTGCACTGACCAGTTACACGGCTACTGTAATATGAAATGAACACTATACACGTTTATAATAATTTAACAAACAAACACAAAAACTATTTTAAGTGGAAGCTACGTAGGAAACTTCACCCAAATTGACTTCGAAGAAGTGGTTACAATACAATGATTTTCTTTGTTTTTGCTACTGTGACATCGGTAAAATACGTGTTTTAAAATTGTGTTCATCTGTAACATGACGTTCTGCTTCAACTGCTTAATTTCTGCTGAACTTGAGACTCTCCTCTTGAGTAAGGGTTGCAGTGGTTTGAAGGCTCATATGGCTCACTTAGTCGGTCCTTCAAAAACGGTCCTTTTTGACGATTTCTCTTCCAATAAAAACAAAAATGTGTCGATGACGGCTTAGTGGTGCTGGTGTGAATATTTATCATATTTACGGAGACTTCAATTTGAATTCTGCCCGTATCTTTATTATTTTTTAATTATGTGCATATTGCAAATTTATTATATCTTGAATCGGTCGTTCGCTATGAGGAAACTGGTATATCTCAGAGTTTTCCACGGTATCCTGAAGTATGTACTAATTTGGTTAATCCGCACTTGGCCAGCGTAGCGGATTATAACTTTGAGTGTTAAAAAAGCGCTTGAGGGGTGGTGTTCATGTTTTATTGGTAATAAGCGATACTTTGTTTTTATGTCAATAACGGCATTACCAACAAATGGGCAGGAGCCCAGCAGGGATCACTATCACCGAAGCGGGGACCTCTCTTATTACTGGTTCTCTGATCCTGTAACCGAATCACATAAAAATATTTTACGATTTACTCTAGACGGAAGCTAACTGCGTAGCCAGTCAGATAAAGAACCCTACTAACATAGATAAGTTGTCTCGTCTGTTGGTTGGTCGATTGTAATTGCCTCGTCTATCGGTCGTTGAATCATCTCATATGTTTAATGTTAAAAACAAAAATTGCTAAAATTTCTTAACTGTGTACTGGGAAGTACAAAAGAATGCGGCAAATGACGAGCGAGTAAACTCAATTGTAATGGCGCAACGTTGTCAAAGGTCGATACTGTCAATAGTGAAATAAATCGCGAAGAGCCATCCACTCGAGTTTCACATCGAGAGATCACTGATTTGACAGCCACTTGCAGGCGGTGACGTCCAACTTAGTGTTGCCAGTGTGCTAATAATGTTACCTCAAATGTAAACTTTATCGCTTCAGTGATAAGGAGGTATTATGTATATTGAGAGTGCATCGGTAGGTGAATGTACGTCGGTATCTTACATTCGCGTGTGATAGACGTTGGGGGCCTTTGATGAATTAACTTGTCTTTGATATCCTGGGGCCGAGTCGTGTTACCTTTGAACGGGTTGTACAGAGTTGGACCTTTGATGGAGTGATCTTGTGAGGAAACTACAATTACAAGTATCTACAAATGTTTGTAGTTGAAGATGATTTATTGATAATGTTTAATTTAAAGATTGAGATCTTACATTACCTATACGGATTTAATTCATGTGTAATTTTATGTAATCTTTGTTAATTCCCTTCGTAGTCTATATGATAATATATGGAATCGTGCATACTCTATGCGCATTTTTTGTTTAATCATGATTAGTATGTATATGCGTGCATGCCTCGTATTTAGAGTACTCATTTTAAGAATCCTTACTACCCTGTAGTCCAACAAGTCAAGCGAGTGACCCGAGTTTGATTTTCTTTTAGCACATTATACACACAAGTGATTGTATATGATCATGTTCTCTGGAACACAAGGAATCCTCTTGCGACGATGTGTGTGTGTAAGTATAATAAAATGTTATTTTTCACTGAGCAGCCGTTATTATATAAAAAACAAAAAATAAGAATTGGTACTAAAAAGCGAAAATTAACTGGATCATAGATTTAATTTTAATCCACATCTACATACTTTGATTACTTTACTTATTCTTATAAATAAAATATTATATCTTCCACCTACTGAAAAGTCGGTGCCAATCCAAACAGATAGTTGGTGGATACGGTACATTCACTAAAACCCCGACACTCAGTACAGTTATATGCCATTATTACTAAGGTGCTCATACCGCGAGATATTGTTGTGTTTCTTACTTGCCCGCAGCCCACCTCCCTTAATTTATTAATGTATATAGGTGGCATTGACCATTCACCATCAGGTATCGTGTCTGTTTTTTAGTTAATATATGTCATATTGGTTTTCGGTAACCACTGAATGTGTTAACTATGTACAAAATTACTTCTTCCAAAGAGTTGTTTTGTTATGGAGGAATAAAAATAGCTAAAGTCTCCTTTAAATATATTTTTTCTAAATTTTCTAATTCTAAATCAAGCAAATGTAAGATTTATTTACATTTATTTATCACAGAACTCACTTAATCTTTGATCATTCAAGCAGCTGTGTGTGCAATGTTCATCGAAATAAGACATTCTGTTCAAACTCAATTACATTTTCCCTTATGTATATGTATTCTTTTAACTATCAAGTTGTTCAGTATCTAGAACAATACTAATATTCGCTCGCCCGTCGATGTATCTGTCATAATGTGCAGTTTACTTTACGAGTATTCTCCGGTCGCCACTCACGTCGGAGCCCGCGGTTCGCCTACAGCTAAATGTGTTGCACTGCATACGATATCGAATATCTTATCTTCACCGTCACAGCAGACGAGTTCTGTTGAAACTTATCGTTAGATTTAGTTATTAGTGCAAGGACGTGACATCCTCGAGTTCAATTAAACTTCTCCTATGTTCGAACATACTCGTATGTTGGTAAGAACAGAACTATACCTTGAGATTTGCCCCTGAATGACAGCTCTAAACAAATATACAAATACTATCGAACTATCTATACATGTAATAAAATTGTACATATCTGATCGCTTCCTGTACAGAAACGTTATATGAGAAAAACTTTTATTAGGGGCCTTTATTAACGCAATAGAACATGAAACATAAGATGATTTAATTTTAATATACTGATATGTACACCCTTTTGTGTTGTGTTTCAGTTCATTTTAGCTGCATATCATTCAATAATTCAATTATTATTTTTAGTTTAATTGTGTACCATTTTAATAGTATTTTATTGTTTTAAGTGGTTATTTATTCAGAATTTTTAATGTACCTAATTCTGTGTTATATTGCATAATAATTGACCTATGGGTGTTTACATGAAATAAAGCCTTATTATTATTATTAATAGTTGTTAGAATTTTTGTCTGTTTGTCAAGTCTGTTTTCAATTAGTTCAATTTTTTTATATATACATATTATACTTGTATAATCACAAAATTATTATAATAACATTTTTTTATTACAAACGTTAAACATATAGATTGTTAGGGGATTGTAAAATATTTTTTTTTCAATCTATGGCCTAACATAGCAATTTTGGATGAAAAATTAAGTTCTCTTTACATAACTATCACTGTATTTGGTTTAGTACGTACAATCATGAAAAAGGTTATCACCTCGTTGACCGAATCTTTTCCTAACGAGATAATGCATCCTCTGGGTATTTATAACTGGGTAAAACTGAAACTTTACTGTATTGTTATAACAAAAATATACACATTTAAATGTCGCTATAAACAGGGCTTCTTAAACAGAGCAACGTACCTATTCAATTCAATCACAAAACTTACATCTTTTCCGCGAGCTTCGTTACAAAAAAAATATTTTATGACCGCACGTTGAAGTTTAAAATGGAATGACGGCTGATATTGGGGGCGAGGAGGGATGCTTGATCCCTGACTTGTTGTTTTCATTAACTACTTCGGCAACAGTAAATAGGGGCGAAGGTATTGTTTTCATTCCCTGTTGTTTGGGGATAGTTAATTTGGAGCGAGGTACAATATTTAGTACATTTTAGAAAAACCTTTTTTTTATTTTTTTAAAGTTAACCAAGTATGTAAAGATTCAATAAAGCTAAGAATAATTCTATTTCAATTATGAATATTTCAATTGCATGCGCAACCTGTAAAAATAAAACGAATATATCAGTCTATCCTACCATCGACATGTCATAATAAAACAATACAGAACGTATTGTATAATTTTCTTATTTCATTTAGAAAACTGCTTAGCGTATAAATTATTACAAACTTTGGTAAATAACAAAAACAGTTTAAATCAATAAAATTACGGGTTTGCAATGGGTGAGCAATTTGTATTTGCATTATTGTATTCTTGTTACATATGGCGTGTTACATAAGTTACAAACATGAATATTTTATAATATTGTCTTCATATTTTATGCAATGTCTTATAATATCGCAGTGTTATTTTTATACAATCTCACGTTCTTAGACTAGAAAAATAGCTAGTGACAGACGGACAGGATATGATACGTACGTTTTGAGCGTTTGGGTGTATTTTGAGAGCGCTTTATTTACATTACAGTTCGGATGCATCGTCAGTTTTTACAGATAGCCGTGGAAAGGACCCGACGGAGGCGTTTTGTAGGGTTGTCTCTCCGAGTTCATAGGTTAATGACGTTTCAATATACATGTGAGGTAGTTAGTAGAAGTGCGAAGCACAGTTAGTCTGAAGTATGAGCGCACTACATTTGTACTTTTGCTTTCAACGAATTTCTATTTCGACTCCAAGGTTCTTGGTACCAGCGACGCCAACAAAGCGATCTTATCACTTGCTTTGAAATAAATGCGACCAACATTCTCAGCTTCATTCCCTATATTTGTTAAATCAGAATACTGCGAAAAACTAGTGTAAAATTATATGTAAGACTTACTTCTGTGATTTTAAATTATTCTCTGCCTAATTGATAAATAATCAAATATCTGTGCACTCATTCTGTTTTTTTTTTTATTTACGTACCGTCAACAATTGTTGAGTCATGCACTGCAAGAGACGTTTTTATTCCGTAAATGATGGTCTGGAAACTAAAAAAAACTGGAAACTAAAAAAGAAAAAGAACTATATATATCCAGGCTCTATGGAGGAAGCTCGATATTACATAGGATCATACGATAGAGTTCGTGTGTAAATATTTGTTTTAGCTTCATTTAGTAGGTAATAACATAAGTAGGAATTTACTGCTTCAGCATAGGCTGGTATGGACCTGCTGCTTCTGTCTATGTCGGTAACGCTTCGATGATGCCCGTGCTATAAGTTGCAGTGACCAAATGCCACCGTTATTTGTCTATTCACTATGTATAGAGTATATAAAACAAATTGAGCATAGTGCGCGTGCTTGAACCATCACCAAACTACCTTTCAGTTGTAGCTGGATCATTGTTCTATTTAGAAGTTTTATTTGCTTAAGGTGTTGGATATTTCTGTCCTCCACCTGACTGGCTGGCCGCCCGCCAGCGACCTGTGCGAGTGTATCTTGTACTAATAGCCGATTATAGTTTGATAGTAAGTTTGAAGCGTGTGGAAATCACCCACGATCACAATAATAGTAAAGGTATTATATACGTACGTTTATAAGTTATAAATAAATTATAATAAATCACTAGGATTCCATGTTCACAAGAACACACATACACACACACATATATATTGTTACCACAAGGGTCTGTGAACTTGGCTGGCAACTAGAGCTGTCAAAACATTCACACTGCAGTTGATCATAATTTATGCGATTAGATAGACGCATAAACAATTATACGCGATTCTTTTTCTCATATTATGATACACAGTCCCCTCAATCCCTCCAGCGTAAGTCAATGGGGAACAGGGTGTAGTTCTCCGATGAGATAGGGACGCTCAGATACCCGTTACGGGCACAAGTAAAAAGAATACTTCTCCAGCGTGTTAACGTGTAAATCTTTCCTCCTGCCGCAAGATTAGGGATTGTTTATGTCAGAGTTGTGGGTACAGAGTGTGTATTAGATTATAAAGTAGTAAATGTAATTAATAATTAATACGTAAATAATAAATATATAGCAATATTTAAAGTATTGAACATGTGTCCATTGGACTAAATAGAAATTTTCTGTTGATCATCTGTTAGTTTGCCACCTGAACGATTATATTATCTATTTTGAGACTAGGTTGGCGCATTGGATTACTGCTAATACGAGTAAGATCATCAGCTTCACTGGCTTGACCTGCAGTGACGTCATACATCGCTGACCAAGAAGACTAGATCAGGAATTACATTTCGGCGGACTGAGATTTTTTATGAGATTTTTACTCACCCTACCTACAAGTATGAAGGCACAAATGTTTTACAAGACCGCTATCTATATATTTGTTAAGTTAATTTGGCATGAAAATAAATAAATTGGTTATGATTTAAACTTATATTCACAGTTCACTTGTTTTGATGCTACATTTTAACAGTTGCTGTTGCGTCTTGATCAACTTAACAAGGTTGAAATATTTTTATGTAAAAGTCATATCTTACATTCAAATGATTTCGCCGTCCGCCCAGTCCCGTGCTGGCAGAACAGGGTGTTGTAAGAGGCGACGGAAGCCAGCCTGTTTGGTGGTAGGGTTTTCGCTAAAGGATTATATTATCAATATTACTGTTTAGTCCTGAATATTTGTCCTGGTATCTTTCCATTAAGCCTGCTTGACTAATTACCACTGCTTAAGTCACCCGCCAAACGTGTCGTACTCTGGCTGGGGACTTGAACGCATTCAAGTGCTTTTTTCTTCCTTCTTCTTTTTTTTCCGACAACGCATCAGTGATGCCTTTGGTGTTACTAATGTCCACGGGCTACGGTGATCACTCAATCAATCATGTCATTAAAATTGTAATAATGCACTTATCTGCTACATTACTGTCACCACCTAGGACAGACTGGTCCTTTGTAGTCCTTAGGTAAAGTTGTTATAAATATTAGAATATGAAAAAAATAAGAATTAAATGTTTTAGGGCGGCGGTGGCCAGTAATCATCAGAGACGACCCAGCTGCTCATTTGTTTCCCTAATACCTTAAATTGAACAATTACTTCCAGAGCCTTGAATTGTGGAGACACCAGTGGCACTGTCTAGCAGGATTTTAATCACTAATCTCTCATTCTCATATACTTGCACCTCATTCGACATAGGGACAATGTTTTTACATATACCAAAAGGCATTGTTAGGCAATTTTATTTTTGTTCGTTGTGATTATATAAAATACAGTGAAACATATTTACAATTTTGAAACTAAAGTTCTTTCCCTATGCGATCCATCTGTGTGGCGTGTAACTCACTCTGAACATTTTAAAATTGTAGAAAGCTGCTAGTACCGATGTTGTCGCATGTCGCGAAGCACCAAGATTGTCGAGTTGTCGCACTTGTCGCATTCCTGGGTGCAATCGGTATGGACTTGACGAACACCGATAAGTAATTGCCGCAGCGCAGGCCTAGTTTTTGCGACCGGCTATCACCGATACGTATGAGAATTACTACAGAGTAACTGGTAATCAGTATTGCCATTATATTACAATATTAAAGTGAGAAAGAATAAAATATTCGTCAATGTCAAACGCCATAACATTTTCATTCATTTAATAATTAGTTTATTCACCAGGAACTCTCCTTAAGCTGACAAGACCTTAACTGTTTCAACTTCTACAACGACCCACGCTAGAGCTGCTCAACTGTGAGGAGAGACTCACATTCTGCAGTACTATTAATGGGCTCAACCCAAGCGAAATGAAAATAAAAAGAGAACCGTGTAATAATAATAATAAATAATAAACGCTTTTCTGCGTAATTACAAACTAATCATATATTTTTAATTTAGATATTGAAACGAACAACTATTTGAATCACATAATTTCTTACAAAATTAGATGTATATTTTAACTTTAACATGGCACAGCCCATCTTGTGTTTGACATCGGCATCTGTGCCAAGCTACTCTGCGTCAAAACGCGCAACTCCATAAGCGGGTAATGTGAGCGATTAGTCTCCGACCGCTGTTTTTGCGACAATGCCACGTTGCGATGCCCACATCGCAACGAGCACCAAGTCTCCCATAATAACTACCTTGTTACCCTATCCTACCACAATCTATTTATAGTCTATGTCTATGAATAGATATAATATATTTTTCTGCAGTCAAAAGTCCTTACAGACTATACAGTAAATTTTGATGCCGCCTTGACTATTACCAGAGGAAGACATTACAAAAGGTATAAATATATGTCATATAACACTTAAAACAATAGTTATGTACAAATCAAATATTTTTTTGTATTCACAATTGTTTTGCACCGCACCCTGACTTCTCACACTCGGAGCAGATAATTGAGGCTTCTCTGTTAATGTCAGTATTAAGTAAAATGTGAATTGCTATTTACTATCCAACCCGATCCTTGAAACTTTGATTACTGTAATAACAATCCAATTGTAATATTAAGTATTGCTGTAATAACAAAGCGATGACTTCTGAAGTACGATGGTATTTATAAACTATGGCCACCTATGCTAATAACAACTTGACTATTCCCAACTTCATTATATTCACAACAAAGCTACGCCTTACAACGGACTTGCTGACACGCAAACACCTTAGTTTCACAGTCCTATATTACTTATTTCTCAACGCGCAACGAGTTTGAGTGTGTATTCCCAGGATTGGTCTGTCAGTCAAAAACAAAGCATCCAAATTCTTACCTAATTAACTAACCATTGTTTCCGGTATCGCAAACCGAAGGGCTGTGCAGTTATATCGCGAATACGTCTTAATTTTGATCCTTGCAAGAACAAGCCTGCACAATGGCACGCATAATGCCAAAGTCAATGACTTACGTCTGCTCTTGAAAGTGAGAACGTTAAAATGCGTCCGTGTGCGGGGTTTGCGCGTGTGACAATGGGAGTAATGGGAGCCATTACGTAAATGCGAACAAAACAATAAATGTCCCCGTGTCGCGTAGCTTTTGTGTCTTGCTCTTTATTCAAAAACCACACGAGTGCTCAAAGATGAGCCGTAAAGTGAATTCGACTGCGTACCTTCTAGTTTTATCTATTATGGCTAATTTACATATTGTGAAGTAGGCGAGGATCTGTAAAAGCAGGAAAATGGAAATTATGTCAAACGATAAGTGAAAGTAACTATCGCAAATGCCATTGATTAGGATCCGCACATTTTTACTGTAAGACAATCATACACTTATGTAGTTGCCGCATTCTGAGTGTAGGCTTGGCATTGTGGACACAAACTGGCTTTCTTAAGAACTTCGTACGACATTTGCACCTTTACTTTTAACCTGTGAAAATCACTAAGTATTGCGTAAATTAGCATAACTTTTATCCCGGTCTCGTCGACATCTTTTGTCCTGCATTTAACTTTCAAGTGACTTGTTGTCAGCGCGGTGCGTGACTTGTAGGGTCCTCTATATGACAACGATCTTCTTGATTCACGCTGACATTTCGCACTTGAGAAGGTGTCTATCCGCTGCGCCTACACCAGAATATGCCAACGCCATGGTTTTTTAGCGGAATCACAGCTTGAGCTGAATGTAATGTAATACATTATTATAGTGTAAGTTTGCTATTTTTAATATTCGCTTTATTATGATAAATTAAATTTAGTTATCACGTAACAATAATACTTACTTAATTGTATGTGGTGAGCAATTTTGTTTAATAATCTTCATTTGCCAATAAACGATTTTGCATGCAAGAAATTTGTGAATACGGAGCTTATAAAATGTAAACAAATAATAACACTCGAGAAATTACACTAAGGCATTCAAAACCGTTTGCATCCTTGCCAAGTCGCTATATAACACATTAAAGAAGCAATTCTAAACTCAAATAATACGAGTGCAACACCAGTTACTTAGAACGTTTGCAGTAATGAGACCACTAAATCGCGTTACTGAACAATACTTATCATGCAATTATTAATGAAAACTAAAACACCTCTGAAGGAGAGCTAGGGAGCGGTTTTTTATTAAGTTTCGAATATTACTCAAAATGAGTATATCAATTGTTTTAAAAATCTCTTCCGTAACGCCACTGGTAGTAATTTTTTATCATTTAAAAGTGTTCGTTAGTAAGTGTAGTGCATTTTTTAAATTGAAACGTACCAAGCCACAGACGCCATCCATTTGTTCCTATAGTTTTTTCGTGAATCAGCGTTCGATAGTTGTTTTTTTCGTTGATTTTCTTTGTATTGGATCTTTGGACCCAAGCAGCTTTAGTGACGTTTAACTATCGCTATATTACGTTAATTCCCTATATTCCTGAGCCTAGTTTAATAATTTGAACTGTTCATTGTTTGCGTTCGAAAATAGCAATGATAATTTTCCACAGAAATTTCAAACTTGTTAAATTCTTGCTGTTTTAAAGAATACGGGGTCTCATGTCAGCACACCTGTAGATCTTTCGTGTGAACGTCTTATCTCTAGGGGAATCTAGAAGGTAGTTTCCATAATTTTCCTTTTTCGCAAGAAATCGCAAGTTTAAAGTTTACTTCTTTTTTCAAAAGCAATAAGTTGCAAACGCGCGGACATGCCACCTTATTTGAAGTTGTCTCTTAATAGGCAGAAAACCATTTCGCCTACTTTACAGTCTTGTTTTTACCGCAACACCTTTTGTAAGCTAAAATATCTTGGCAGTTCTTTGTCGCCGCACTGATGAAAAACCTTCCGACGTGGACAATCGCCCTCAATTGCCAGACGTTTATAAAACACTACTACGGCATATGTCTTCTGCTAACCAACGCAGCGTTTACAGTATGCGGCACACCTTCGGAGTTTTTAATCATAGCGAGCTAATTGGAGATGACAATTTTGGCATCTCATTCGTTTAATGAATTGCCAATTTGTTCATTCAACCAATGCTGATTTTTCGAAGTAATCAGAAATTGGTTACCATTAACTGAGTGACAATTAATAAGAGAAATAATACCAGTGGTCTACAAAAATTGTTTCCGAAATGCTCATGTAACTTAGTAAGTGTCGCTGGAGAATATCTTGAAAAGATTTAATGACAAATATTTGAACTTTAGTTTACCTCAACCTTCAAACTTTGCTTGTGATATTCGCAAAAACTCCCGACTGCATCGTGTATGTCTCAAGGTATTTGTTTTTGGTTTTCTTCAATATAAATTAAATAAAATCACTTTAACAGTTACACAGTTACAGTTAGTTTCACGTTTACTACAATGTTCTTAAATAGAGATGAATGTGGGATACGAAGCCAGGTCGACCGAATGGAAGAATGTCATTTAAATTATTAGAACAGCACTGTTTTTTGCTGTTATTGAGGAAGGCAAGGTAATGGAACTTATAAATAAATTATATTTCCCAATTGCTTTCGACTTGTTCCTGGCTACAATATTATCAAATTTCCCGTACAGTAATATTATCAGCGATATTTCGGTAGACCCCGGCCTCAAGGGCTGGCTCGGTAGCGACTGTACATGGTACAATTATGTCGCCGTTCGGAGTAGTCGTACAGTCGCGTAAGATGCCAATTACAATACAATTCACTCACAATGTGACTGATACGCCTCATTCTGGAACATTGGAATATAAAAAAATCTTTTGTTAAGAACATTATGGCTCTTATTAAATAAAAGATCTTATTACGAGCGACACAAATGTATTTTTTTATTATTTTAAAATGCATAAATTCAAAGGACATCAAAGAGAATACTTATTCCTGAAATTACTAATTTGTAATTAGTGACAAAATTTTTACCCACCTGGCTAGCTACTACATTTCCTTGAAGACCAACAGAGACATCAGAGTCGGAGAGCCAGCAGTAAGCGGTTTCCCCGGTTTCATCCGAGCCGGTAACACGTCTGTAAGATCTTTGGAATTACGATATGTTGATCATTTACCATCAGATGGCCCGCTTGTTCATATGTCCACTGTTTACATAAAAAATATCGAAATATAAAGTTAGTATTAGAGATATAATGTTATGGGTATGAAATATCGGATCTGGATAGGAATACGGATATATGAATATTTTACCGGTTTCGGTAACAGTTAGGGATAGTTTAGGGATATGAAATTCGGATAATTTCGGTTACGGATATTAGATGACTTGGACTTGGAAAATATATATAATGTATTTACAAGGTGATAGTTTGATTTTACTTCTAGGTATTATTTAGTATTTTATATACAAAGAAAAACAGTAGCCCTAAAAATTAAATAATAAAAATGTCTAAAATGGAGAGCGGTGCGGCTGCTGCACCGACACGGCCGGAGAAAACATTTAGACTTTGCAGCTATCTGAAATTAATTAATTCTCGGATCGGTTACGGTTTCAGATGTATTTTTATTCTGAATATCCAACAGTTCCTGATACTGAGCTCCATAAAATCCCTGGTTAGTATCACCGTCTAGATAACATTACATACAATAATAATAATGTAATATCATTTTTTCAGTGAACTGTCCATCGCTGAAGGTTGGCTCGCTGTAACTATATACGTTGCGGCTTCTTTGGAAATGTGAGGAAAATTCGTCAAGTTGTTGATGTTGTTACATTGTTACCGGTAAATGTTTCAACGTTTCGTTTATTACGGCCTTTTAACGTACACTAATTAACGGTGTTTCATCTTTTCTGTTTACTTCGGTTGTTGGAGTAATGTCCCTTACAAGAGAAGGAATACATCTACGATCGACATAGATAACTTACACAATTGTACATGGATGACACAGATGTATAATGCCTTAAATAGACCCTGCATATACAGCAATAACAGATTATACATTAAGAACTGTCAATGTAAATAATATTTAAAATAATAAATTGTTTTTTGATTAAAAAAAATATATTTACTACAAGAATAT